>BSBK01001181.1:0-213603 GCA_027943335.1 Chamaecyparis obtusa | reverse complement strand
ATATATTTAAAATTAATTTTTTTTAATAGTACAAAAATTGACTGATGTTAGCTATCTTATTTGACCTATGTTAATAGAAATAATGTCAGAATTAATGAGGCTAATTAGAGGCTAAGTAGAGTGGTATTCACACATTCACATTGGGGTTGGAAAAAATTAAATAAATAATAGAAATAGCATAGTGAATGTTTAATTAAAGAGGCATGGGCATCATATGGCCAATGGCTATGGAGCCACCACAATGCATTAGCTCCATAAGTGTATACAATATGGGTTCAAAACTTTCATAGAGAAAATAATTGAGAAGGAGAGAATGGTGTGAAGAGGAGAGTGAGTGATTGGAGGGGCAACTTGGGGGAGAAAATGCAAAGAAGGGAAAGAGAGAATTTAAATGTGTGGCCACATTAGTTTGCTAGACGCACAAAACTATTTTGACCACATGAAGACCAAGACATCATCTCATAGAGTAGGATTTGTGCAATATATAGAAGACACAAATATACTCATCACATAGGTTCATTATTTCTCCATGTTTAATTGAACTCATTTAGTTTATAATTGCCTATGTATTTTTTACCTAGAGATAAAATTGGGACCTTTGTAAGATGGCATGAACATCCATAAAGGAATAAAAGATAGGAGTTTCACCAAATGATGTAGCTACAACTTATTTTGTAGGCATGTGTTCAAAACAAGGAACTATAAATATAGCACGTGAATTATTTGATAAAATGCCTAAATGAAATAGGGTTTCACATAATAAAATGATCATGGGATATGCACAATTTGGATTTTTTTACAAGGCTTTAGAAACTTTCAAGAAAATGCATTTGATGAATGGAATGATAGTCTCCACAACATTTCCTAGCATACTCCTTACTAAAAGCCCAAATAAGAGATTATTAATTTCTATGTGAAATAATAATAGTTTATCCAAATTAATAATGGAATTGTGAGTTTGTTTATACTTGTCAAAAATGGTCAACTAAATGATGAGTGTTGAGTAAGAGATTAACTCTTTTATTTAAGATACATTTTGATAAATTCATTGAAAGTTTGTGTACTTATGATCATTTATGAATATCATTATTGATCTACCATATATTGATCCTGATTATATAAAATAATTGTAATATTTATAGTGGGATCAAGAACAATAATAGTTAGGATGGTACCTAAGTAAGGTCAAAGTCATTTTCAAATAGTGAAATATTAATATATCAATGTCAATTTAATGATCTAGTAAAGAGACAAATATCATGTTATACACATAACACACTATTTTATAATTCAAAGTTATTGCTCATGTTTATTCTAGGTTCCCTAAATTATTAATGTATAAATGAAGAAGTGATAAAACAATTATGCATCACTATATGCTAGGTCTTTGATTGCAATTTTAGCCAGTTGTAACCCCAGATTTTTTACATGTTACAACACTTGAGGGACAAACTAATCTATCGGCTATCTCTCCATTGCACAAGTTTCATTTGACAAATCTACTAGATTCATCAGCCAGGAAAAATTTCATGCAAGATTAAGAAAAGAAAAACACTTTCATGTGGAAGATGTGGTAAAGACAATTCATATGTATTTATTGAAATTAGATATTCATACTTCCTTACCTCAATAATAACAATTATGCAATTATTGACAAACTCTTTCATAGTTCATTCTACACATGTTAAAAGGAAAACAAAAGAGGAGGCAATGAGAAAATTCAACAAAAGATTGGTTTAAGTTCTTTACAAGTGTGCAGAGGCACACAACACTTTGAAGATAAATTTGAAGAACTTTAAGATAAATATTAATGGTGTTTCTACTGTGTACCAATTTTTCCTAAGGTGGCTAGAATCCGCAAAGAATATCAAAACCTGAATTGACTCATTAGAGTCACAATGTTTATACAAAGAGAGAAAATACAAAGAGTGAAAATCAAAAAAATGTTTTATTTGTTAAGAGAAACTATGGACTTTAGGTTGGCCTCATTGCCCATCATCTTGGAAGAATCGGAGCATGCAGAGAACAAAATGGAAATCATAGACAACATTGTGGATACTTGAGGGCTATCAAGTAGAAATTATTAGGAATGAAGAAAATGGTTGGAGAATCAACCATTAATATTATTCTAGTTTGGAACAGATGTAGGAGATCAAATGGCATGTAATGGTTGATTCTTGAATTATATGGTATGGTTATATTAGTCAAATTTTTCATGCTTTGTGTATTATTATTTGGGTGTCTAAGCTCATTTTTTTCATTGGGAGCCTCAAGAAATATATCTAAGAGAAAAATACTTTGATTGCCTATTCACATATGTTTGATATAATTATTATGAATTCCTCCACTTTGAATGATATTATTATGTGGTTCTAGAAACATGTAAAGAATTATGATAGACAACACTTTGCCAAGTTTCAAGGTTTTATCACATATATAGAAAAAGTTGTAAGAATTTGTACTCTAGTTCCCAGTCTAACAAAATATGGCATCTCAAATATCTTTCTATAATGCTTTGTATTCTACCACAGTAATAGATCTGCAATTGAATTTCTAAGAAGAGGATTATGATACTATGTGGGTTAGCATCATGATTATTAGAGTTTTTCATGATTTTGTGTTTGAGATATTTTGATTTGATACAAGGTGAACTCACAATAGTGGGTTACACTTTTTTGCCTGAATGGACACTGAACTTTACATTTTGGAAAAATACTTTTAGATTCAGATGCATATTGTCATTAAACTATTTAAAATCAGAAGATGAAGTAAATTATAGTCCTTTTAATATTTTCTATCAAGATTCTAAATATATTTTTTAATTTTATTTTTAAATTGATTTGAATGGTTTTTTCATTTCTCCCATGAAAACTGGTATGTTTCTAAAAATGTCATTTTCAAAGAGTTACATTGTTTTCATAGAGCATAACTTTTTTTTTTCTAAAATAGATATCAATGTGATTCTTTCGATTTTATTTTTACAACATCCATACGGAGGGTGTGCAATTGGTTTGATGACATTATCATGATTATTGCATATTTTATTAATGTTTGAAGTTGACTAGACCGTAATTTTGACATACCTTGAAAACATAGCTTATAACTTGTCATGTATTTGTCCAATTTTTTTATTTTTATTTTATAGAAAGATAAATTCAATACCTAGGGTATAGATATTTTTTTAGAATTTTTTTCTCTCATTTACTAATTTTCCATAAGCATCAAACAAAGAGGTAGACATACGGTGAAATATCTATGTTTAATAAAACTAAAAATACAAAGTCATAATAAAATTAATATATATTAACATTATAACCATTGGAAAGATTTTTCTTAGTAGTACCTTTCTACATAGATAGGTTTTTCAAATAGATTCATTTGATCTACCTAAAGATAAATTCAAAGTGATTTTTTGTCAGCATTTTAATAGGTGCAAAGTAGACTCCATTATAGGTATAGATGAGGATTATAGATTTTATCTCAACGTTTTTTTTTTATCTAAGAGGCTTTGAGCTAACCATTTGTAATTATTTCCTTCAAATGGAACCTCTCAAGGCCTAAATCATCATATTTTATTAAAAAATCAGTTATTTTCACAAAAATCAGCATGTCTAGGAATCTTGGATAATGTTAATGGTGAAAATGCTCTGCTCCTCACTCCACATAGCTCTTCGCACGTGACCCAATATCCTCTTTGTGAAAACACTCGATCAACAACTTTTTATCTTTTCAAGAACTAAATATGTAGGTTTATCTAGCAGAAGAAGGAAGAATGCTTACTCTACAATCTATGGACATGACGATGGTCTCTCAGGCTAGAAAATTGTCTCAAATTAAAAAAGAAAGGCTTGTAAAGTTCCTAAAGCACCTTTCCCCCTCTACGTATCCAATAAATTTTTGGCATTGTCCTCTTTCTCCCCGAAGCTTCGGCCTAGGGCTTCTACATGGAACATCTACTCTCCTCCACATCGAAGGTTTTGAAGCCCTTCATAAAAACCAAATACTAAGCTTGGCAATCATCAAAATTCTAGAATACCTTCTAAAATCAAACAAGCGGTTTTTGGTAAGCACCACCTTCATTTCTCTCCAGGTAAGGTTTACTCCCTACCACATAAAAGATCAAAGGAGGTGAATATAAAAGATTATAGTAATCAAAACTCAATAGGTATTAAGGATTTGAGAAAACTTTCTAACCCTAATAGGAAAATTTTATCCATTAAGAACATAACAGTAAGTAGCATACAAAATATGTGTGTGAAATTTGGCTTTTTTTGTAGATGGAATGGTATAGGGGTTTTTGCAGAAACTATAGCAGCTTGGATCAAATCTAAGCTTGGTAATAAGGTACCAACCACTATACTTCAAGAGAAATTTATTTATATTGACTGCTTTAGTAAGATTTTTAAGACAAAACTCTTGTCTGAAGGATTACTAGAATTTAGGAATAAAGGATTTTCTTCCTTTAACTAGATGCCTATGTTCGACCCATAAAAATTAGAAAAATTTCTTATCAATAGAGAAATTTTACTAAACAATATTCCATTTGAATTTTTAGACATTGAATCCCTTAGGGAAATATGTAATTTTCTAGGGCAATTTGTAGGGGTTGTTAATAATGACATGTTACTATCAGAGAGAATCATCATCGTTAAAATGAAAATTGACAAAGTAATCAACCTTCCTCTAGAAATTATCCATGAGTCAAGATCGATTATAATTCACCCTAAAATATATGAAGATGACCTAGACGAGGACGATTCCACTATAAGGGTTTCAAATAATCAGGACTCCAGATAGTATGCTCCTACCAACCCTGCTAGTATTAACATCACTTTAGAAACATAAGATAATGATTTAGCAAAAACTAGGAAAGGAAACATAGATCAAGATACTCTAACCAAGGATAACAATAATAATTATATAGATAATGGCTTTAATATACTATCACCATCTCTTGAGGAAGGAGAAATTTGTTCCTTCCCTAAATTCCCAAAGTCTGATGAACCCATCCCCGAGCTACACTTTAATGAGAAAGAATGGGGTTTCTATTTTTTAACTACTCCCATGAGAAACATAAATCAACAAGAATAAATAACTTTAATTATGAATTAGTAGGATCACCCCCAAATACTTCCTTTAAAGAAATCACCACTCCTTTACCTAAACATATTTCCTCTAATAACTGCAAAAACACTAGTTTGTCTAACCCTTGTCAGCTCACAAAAACTCTTATAGATGACACCTTGTTAACTCAAGTATTAGGAACTCCAGGGTACCCTACTCATGTAGATAATAATAAAAATTCATCTTCAAGCAAGGAGAACATTGATTTTTCACTTCTCTCTGATGATGAAACCAGTGATACTGATGAATCTAATAGACAAAAGAATATTCTCATTAAGGAAATTATGAATATTGACACTTATATCACACTTTCTAAAATTATTAAGAAAACAACAACATCACCTTTGTCTCCTACTCCCCTCCTTGACACTAATAATAAGTGGAGTAATACCTCCAAATAGGACTCTGAGCTTTCAAAAGATGAAGAATCACTAACCAGTAGTAAGAAGTAAGGAGAGAGTATTCAAAAGGAAGCATCTAAGAGTATACCAAAGTTATTATTGGATAGGCATGTACAAAATTCCAAAACTAAGGAAAAGTTACATAGAGATGGCCACACAAATCATCCTTCTTCTAGCAGTTATGTGGGTTTAACTAAACCTGATACATATTCACCCACATTTTTTAGTGAGCCCAATAATATAGACCTGTCATTAAATAAAAAAATCCCTAAGGCTAACAAAGAAAAAATCAGGGAAGAAGTGAATGTGATAGAAAATTATTTAGGGGAAACAGTAACTGAGGAGTTAATGGAACAATTTTTAGAAGAAATTTGTGACCCAGAAGTAGTGGAATGATAGAAAGAGCTTTTCAACAATATTAACATGACTAGATTTATCAGGGAAGGATCAATTGAAGAATTACTAGTTAATTTAGAAGAAATAGAATCACAAGAGCAAGAATCTCTAGGCATTGCTCAACCCAAGGATAGTAGGAAGACTCCAGACTATGCAAAAAAAGGTAAGAAAAGGGGGAGAAAGGCCAATTCTAAATTAAGAAGTGTGGTAAGGGAAGCTTTAGGATAGGTCAAAATCACATCTATTTTGAATGCAAGGAAGGGGAAGAACCTTCCCAAGGAACCATGAATGTCCTTTCATGGAATGTTAGGGGCATGAATTCCCCTAACAAGAAGCATCTGATCAAATGTTGCAGCAAAATTCATGATCCAAAAATTATGTTACTACGAGAGACTAAACTAGACCACATAGAATCAGAGAATTTCAAAAAGAAATTAGGATTAAGGGAAATGGTAGCTTCACTAGAAAAAGGAGCATCGGGTGGCTTGGCCATCATTTGGGACCCCAGGAATACAACTTTTAACATTATAGAGAGAAGACAATTTTGGATGAGTGGTATAGTCAAAAACTTTAGACTTAATCTGACCTTTATATTAATTAACATATATGGACCCATTCAAAATAAAGAAAAACTTTTAGTCTGGAAAGAAATTGAACTGTATCTTGACCAATCAAAGGACAAGCTATGTTTTCTAGTGGGAGATTTCAATGTGATTACAAAAATTTATGAGAAGAAAGGAGGAGCAAATTCTCTACCAATTGCTTCTAAGGATTTCATACACTGGACGGATAAGAACTCCATCCTTGAAATCCCAACAGAGGATAATTCTTTCACTTGGAACAATAAAAGACTAAGTTTTTGCAACATAGCAAAAAATTTAGATAGATTTTTTTCTTAAAGGCAGCTTGATTAATTCTGATCTGTCACTCTTGGCTATCATCCTTTCATTATCTAGGTCAGATCATTATCTGATACTCCTCAACATCATAGCACCATTTAAGCCTAAGAAGTGTTCCTTCAAATTTGAACAAGCATGGTTAACGAATCCAAACATCCTAACATTGATTGAATCTTGGTGGTCCAAGCTTAAGATTTCAAGCTCCAAAATGTTTAAATTAGCAAATAAATTGAAGTGGATTAAAAAGAAATTGTTAGAATGGAATGCCTCTAAACTTGGCAACATCTTTGAAAAAAAACTAGAACTAGAATCATAACTAGATATAGTGAACTCTCTAGTGATTAAGGATGGTATGAATGATGAATTATATCATAGAGAGAAGAATTTACTCAAGGAATATGAAGAAATTTTGGCAAGGGAAGAAATTTTATGGAAACAAAAATCAAGGGAAACCTGGTTAGAGGCAGGTGATAGAAATACTAAATTCTTTCACAACAGCACCAAACAAAGAAGAAACACAAATAGGATTTCTTCCATTATTAATGATAAGGGTGACACTATAGAGGATCCCAAGGATATTGTAGAAGAATTATTAAAATACTTTGATAATATTCTAAACAATAGAGAATCATCAAATTTAGAATCTCAAACCAAACTTCTTAAAAATATCCCCAAGATTATATCCAAACAACAAAACCAAATATTAAATGGTAAATTCACTATGGAGGAAGTTCATCATCCTTTAATGCAAATGAACCCTGACAAGGCTTCAGGACCAGATGAATTCACGATAATTTTCTTCCAAAAATGTTGCAACTTTATAGGAGAAGAGGTTACGGATGCTCTAGAGGGGGTCAGGAACTCTGGTAAAATACTTAAAGAAGTTAATAATACCTTTTTTTCTCTCATCCCAAAAAAAGAAAAACCCTCAAGACTTAATGATTTTAGACCAATAGCTTTATGTAACACCTTATATAAATTACTTACCAAAACTTTATCCCTTAGACTCCAAAAACTTCTCCCTTTTATCATTAGTGAATAACAAACAGGCTTTGTCCCTGGGAGATCCATCTTTGATGGGGTTATCATAGCTCAAGAAGCAATCCATTCCATCCTCAAAAATAAGAATCCAAGTATGCCTATTAAATTAGACATAAAAAAGGCATATGACAAAGTAGATTGGAGATTTCTATGTAAATGTATGGAAGCCTTTGGTTTTGCTAAAAGTTGGATAAACCTCATTTTTTAATGTATTTCCACCCCTATGATCTCAGTTTTAGTAAATGGAACCCTGGAAGGTTTTTTAATTATTTCCAAAGGCCTTAGACAAGGGGACCCCATCTCCTCATTTCTATTCATAATCATGGTAGAAGCTCTAGGTAGGGCAATTTCAAAAGAAAAGGAAAGTGGGGCAATTGAAGGAATTTCCATTACCAGTGATATTGACCAAACCACCCACCAACATTTTGTTGATAATACTCTTCTCTTTGGAGAAAGTAATAGAAGGGAGGCATAAGCTTTTAAGAAGATTATGAATACTTACTCTTTAGCTTCAAGACAAGAAATTAATCCAGACAAATCAGACAATTTTTTCTTTAATACAGATCCATTAACTGAAAGAGACATATGTAAGATCCTTAATTTTAATCAAGGTAAACTTCCTTGCAAATATCTAGGTCTTCCCTTAACCAAAGATAATAGAGCTACGGACATATGGCACCCCATCATTGATAAGATTAAAAACAAAATGAGCTCATGGAAAGGGAAATGGTTATCCTCTGCTGGTAGAACAACCATGGTAAGGTCAGTTTTGGTGGCCATGCCTACCTATCATCTATCTATTATGAACCTTCTAATAAAAAAAGAGAAATTACAAAGTATCTTAGAACTTTTTTCTGGAAGCGAAATAATGAAAATAAGAAAATTTCATTAGTCACTTGGGACAACATCTACAAGCCAAAAGAGGAAGGTGGAGAGGGTCTTAAAAACATAGGGGACCAAGGCAAAGCCTTGGGAGCCAAACTATTATGGAGGAGTTTTAGAAATTTGAATGCTAAATGGGATAAGATTCTCATTCACAAATACTTGAAGTTCCACTCCCCCATTAACATCTTTAGAAAATCTAATCCTCCTAAAGGATCCAGAATTTGGGATTTTATGATGAATTGTAGGCATATTATTATGGATAAATTAACATGGTGTCTAGGATCAAGGGAAGATATTTTGTTTTGGGACGATTATTGGGGAGGTTATGAAATCATATCCAAGAAGTTGAATAACCCTTCTCTTATCATGTTGTTAAAGGAAAAGAATGGCATCTTTCTCAAAGACTATACAATTTTCAATGGGGAGAGTTGGGTTTGGAAACCCCTTAAGAATCTAGGGATATCATCCTCCGAGGAAGTAGCAACCATGGATATTCTTGAAAATAGAAAGATTTCTATAAATAATTTGAAGGATACACTTGTATGGGATGGTTCAAAAATAGGTGAATACAATACTAAGGATGAGTAGAAGCTCATTACCCAAATCCATAAGAGACCCAAAACTACTTTACCTACCCACCTCTGCTATGGCAAGGAATGCTCTCTAAAAGCTAGATTCTTCTTATGGCTAGCATTGAACTACAAACTATTAACCACAGATAGATTCAAGAAATTAGGCTTCCAAGGTCCCAGCAGATGTCCTCTATGTGAAAAGAGTGAAGAGGATATTGACCATCTTTTTGTTAATTGTCCTTTTACAATTAAGTGTTGAGATTGGTTGAGAGGAAACTTGGGATGGTCTTCAGCCTTTCCTCTTTCCCTTAGTGCAATGATGCAAGCCTGAACAATCATCAAACAAAAGAGTATATATTCCAACCTTTGGACTATCTCACCATCTACCCTGATATGAGAAATTTGGAAGGAACGGAATAGAAGAATTTTAAAAAATGAGAAAATGGAATGGAAACAGCTATGTAATAAAATAGAAGCTATAATCATAGAAAATATGAATAATAGGATAGCCAAAAACCTCAAAAATAATCTCAAAATGAGTCATTGGGATGGAAAAATGAGGGGAAAATGGGTGGGACTAACCCTCCCTCCCTTTATAGGATCGAGCTCACAAAACAAGTCATCAAAGAGAGATGAATGCACTTGGAAACCTCTAAAGGATGGCTGGTACAAGCTTAACTTTGATGGGGCCTCCAGGGGCAACCCGGGGAAGGCAGGCATTGGATGTTGCATATATGATCAAAATGATAAAGAAGTAGCAGTAATTGTCGCTCCCATTGTAATTGAAACTAATAATTGGGCAAAATTGTATGCTTTAGTCAAAGGCCTGCAAAAATGTGTCTCCCTGGGATTTAAGCAATTAGAAATAGAAGCTGATTCAACTATTATCATCAATGCTCTAAGAAAAGGTGGGACTCTGAATTGGAAATTGAACTCCTTGTTATCCCAAGCAATGAAGAAAATGCAGAACCTTTTTAGAAGTGTCAATTAATCATATCTATCGGGAAGGGAACAAGAGAGCAAATGAATTAGCTAATTTAGGAGCAGATGGGATCACTTTGTCATAACTCAAATCTCTATTCGTAGACTAGACTCCATTCCTTTTCCAGAAAATATAGTTTTTCATTAAGAAAATATAATCAATATTCATCAAATAGGAGCCAAACCTTTTAAAAATTTTAAATATTTACCCTCTAGTAGTAACATAACCCAAACTATCCCTTTAATACTATATTTTGTGGGCCTTAATAGAGCGAGATTTTATAAAAAATATATCATTTCTTCTCGTGTAAGTTAAAGATTTCAGGCACGAGCAAAGGCACTCTATCTTATGCCGCCATCTCATATTGAAACTCCCATACACCAATCATAATAATGAGGCTATTGTCACCTTTTTGAAGCTCAAAGAACCAAGCATTAGTAACAAAATTAAAATAAGATAAATATGTGAAACAACTATCTCTTAAAGAAGTAATGAGTACTAATAATGATTTATAATGGTACGTAAATTCACATGCTTCCGGACTTCACATCACAATTAAGCTGATCTTACCAGGAGCGTTTATCATCTTTGTTAAACCTTGAAAAGGGAATTGAGGTGTTATTCCTCCAAAAACTTGATGAAATAGGGATTGCTCTGCTATGAGTTTTTGAGTGAGAATGGAGTCTAGGATAATCAACTTTCACACTAAGGAGAACCGACAAATGGAATTTCAAGGAGCAGTTAAGCCAAAAAGATGGAACATAATCTTAAACCTTTATCAGACACAGTTTGTAGGGCTTTGATTAAAGGGCTTGGCAAGGAATATTTTTACAATGATTTTATAGTCAAGGTAAATGGGCAGGTGATTGGCCTTTTTATAGCTTTAGCAATCTTCAATGGAACTGCTAAAGATAGAGTCATTACGGCGGCAAGAGAAATATTTGAGGAAGAATTCTTATAGGGTTTAGAAAGAGTGGTTCACAGCATTGATAAGAACCTTACCATTCCCTTCATTGAACTATACATGAAGCTAGATATGGAGGCCCTTCCTTCCATCCCCAACTTCTAGAGGCTTCCTATTCTTCTCTTTAAGGATGAGGCTAAGTTTGATGAAGTATGGTCCTTAATGAGGAAAAATCTAGACTTCCTCATTGCCATGGTGCTTAAGGAGGAAGTAGACCTTGACACAGTCCTTAATTATTGGAGGGCTGAAGGATTTGAGGTCCCACTAGAGATGGACATGGAATCACCAAGTGACATTAGGGTCATATCTCTGGTGGTGAAAAGATCCTCAAGGGAATACAAAGCAAAGCAAGAGGAAATTATCATCGTACATAAGAAGGATGCTGACTGGTGTTGTAATATCATCTGTAAGGATTAGCAGGATAAGTTAGTCATAGGAGTATAATTATTACTATTTCCTTTTGAACTATTGAACATAAATCCTTTTAAGTTGGTTATTATGGTATTCGGTTACAAAATTGGTTCATAGTAAGATAGACAATGTCAAGAATGGATACTTTATGTTTATTTTTTAGAACTTTTATACAAATCTAGAATAGTAATTAATGTATTAATGTAGATAATTTCCTTATAGTTATTTTACTCGACAAATCTAGTAGTTATCTTTGTTATCTACAAGCCAAATACAACCTCTTAGTCTCCTATTTTTCAAGTAGCAAGTATTTGGTTGAATAGCTGAGTTTCTTTAAATTTTGGGTATGGGTAGATAGGAATCAATAAGATTATAGTTTTTTCTCAAGAGCTATAAATGTATTTCTAAAACTTTTTAGAACATATCTTTTAAAAATTAAAATATTCATTATATAAAACATATTTCGAATATGTATTAATGATCATTTTATGCTTATTTAAGGTCAGTTAAAATAAATTAAAATTTAAAAAAAATTGGACTACCCTTTCAGGCAGATATGTAAAATTATACCAACAAGGCAGGAGACTAGTTTCTAGAATTATCATACTTAGGAAATTAATAAAAAGGCCATGAAGGGTTTTTTGAATCTTTCATCTTCAACTTCAGCAAAAATATTCTAGAACCTCGGTATATAGAGAGGAGGATTTCCTATTTCACCACATCACCTCCTCTAACAAATGCTGACGCCAATAAAATTGAGATGCTCAAAAAGGAAAATAGCCTTTGAAGGGACAATTTTGAGGAAAAGAATCAAGAAAATGCTAATGATTAAATACAATATTGTAGTTAGAGTGGTCTCAATTATCCTAAGTGAGGAATTCATAGGAAACACTATTAGGCATAGGGTCAACTTAGATATCCCAACTATGTTTATAGCTTCAGCTCTACAAGTCGACCCTGATGTGAAAGATATCAGAAATCTTTACAGAAGAGTATTCAAGAAAAAGTATTTGGTAGACCTAGACAAAGTAATCAAGAGTATTCGAATGGATTTAACCATTCCTAGACCTATTGATTATAAAAAAAAGGAGGGTTAACCGAAGCTATGTTTGCACATTTCTAATTCTGGAGATGGAAGATTGGGATCGATATTTAGAAGAAACCCCATCTATTAGAAGGAACTTAGATTTCCTTTTGTATTTTACACATGTCAGATCCCCCCCAGATGGTTACTGGTTTACTGAATTTATTACGAAAGATGACATTATGTTGAAGCTGGTAAAAGTGTTAGAACAACTAAGAGGGGGGGTGAATCAATTATCTAGTGTCCCAAAACAAAATGTATAATTCAAAACCATTTCTTCAATTTTTGCTTGTCAGTAAACACTAAATAATTTCACTGTCTATACTTTTACCGATTACCAGTCTACTACTATAACAATTTACTGATCAAATCTAACATGTAACATGTAAAGAATGATAACAAACAAATATCACAATCAACACATAACATAAGAGATTTAACATGGAAACCCTGTAAAGGGAAAAACCACCTGGGATCGACAACCCAAAATTGTTCACTCTTCTGAAGTGAGGTCGGTTAAGACCCAACCCTGTTAAAGGTTTACAAACACACTGTTAGGTGTGACCTTGTTAGAGGATTTTAGACTAGAAGTTATCATCCAACCAACATTCACTATGGGGTTGACATGATAAAAATGTTCATTCTATGAATGATACGTCATAAGACTTTCAGAGTCCACTCAGTTAAGAGATTTTGATTGTATACAATGGTTAAATATGTAACAGTAAATGACTTACCTTAATACAACTTCAATTGCAGATTATAGATCAATATTTAGTCCAAACAAATCCTTCTGATCAATATTTCACTTCAGATTCAATACTGTATCAACTTACTGTTCATTGGTAATTTCTCTCTATAGCTCGGTAATTGTTCTGCAGCTCGGTTCTTACTTAACCAGTATGATCAGAATGCATGAAAACCTTGTTCACATGATATTCCTATAGTTTCTTCTTCTTCCGGCATCTTTTCATAAAGAAATTATGTTCTCTTATATAGACGAGTAAATCATTTTCTTCTCCACCATTAGATTTTTCCACTTAACCACATTCATAGATTTTTCCGCTTCAAACTTTCTTGGTACTTGTGTCAATAACACATTTCAATCTTCTCTATTAGATCTTCCCTAAATTTCATCAACTGTCGATCTATGTAACAAACATTATCTATTACCTCAATGTTATACTCTTGCCAGCTCATCAATCTTATCAGCTAAACTAATCATTTAATTCATTCTGTTCCACTCAGTTAACAAAGAAATGCATCGGTGAACACTGCTCGGTTGATACTGTGATCGGTATACACTTCACTCTGTTAGTGTATACTAGAAATGCTTCATCTACCAACAACACTACTTTGTGTCTTTCAGCTCTATAGTTCATCATAGATGAATGCAACATAATAAAGTCAATATCATCAAGTCATAGACTCATCAACAAGTTACTCAATGTGTTCCTTATCCTCATCTATCATGTACATCTTTCCTCATGTAGATTTCCCTTTTCTTCATCTTTTTCACTTTCTTTAGATGTCTCAGTATAGTAACTTACAAGATAAGTGTTGTCAAACTAGTTGACATCAATGACAACATAATATTGATTTAATCATATTACATATCTAATCAGCAACTCCTTAGTGATCTTTAATAATAGATTCTTCAATCAGATTCCAAATCAGTTGTAGATCAACAATCTCTCCCTTTGGCATTGATGGAAACTCAAGTAATATGAAATGTACCATACACATACCGAACATATATTCTACAACTTGTGAACAAAATGTTGTAAGTCGAATAGACTTAATATGTTTATTCACTATGTTACTAAATAGCATTAGATAATACAACTTTACCATTCTATAGTTGTGATCTTTTCAGTTCTCCTGTTCCTGCTTCTGTTCTCTGTAACTGATCTTCAATACTCTGTCTCATTCATATTGTCTCTCCCTTAGATAATTCTCATTGGTGCTTGTTCATTTTCATATCTTGTTCCTTTTCATATTGTTTATCTCTCCCTTTGATAGGAATGCCAAAGAAACAAATAAACAAACAATTTTGTCTTCCTCTGTATCTCTGAATACTAATATTCCAATCGGTTCAAGTTTTCAAACTTAATCACAACCTTGAACATGATTCAAAGTGTGAACTATACTACATCAACATGAATGATCTTCTAATATAAGTAGGCTGATGCAACAACTAGATCACATTAGTGACTGATAGATAGGGGATAGACCCCAAGTCTAGTCCTTAAGTATTCAAATGTGTCCTTTGGTAGGGGTTTTGTAAAAATATTTGCAAGTTGTTCTTTAGATGTAACAAATTCTAACTTCACTTGCTTCTCTTGCACTTTTTCTCTTAAGTAATGATACTTAATAGATATATGCTTTGTCTTAGAGTGCATCATAGGATTCTTTGAAATATTAATAGCACTAGTGTTGTCACAATATATAATCACCAGGTCAGTGATTACCTCATTCATTCCTTCCAACACTTGTTTGATATATGAAATGTTTGAATAGTTAGTAGTAGCAGCAACATATTCTGCTTTAGTTGTAGACTGAGAAATACAAGCCTGCTTTTTACTTGTCTAGGTTACAAGTCTTTCACCAAAGAAAAATGCTCCTCCGGTGGTGCTTTCTCTATCATCCACATTTCTAGCCCAATCAGCATCGGGATAAACTTTTAGTTCAAACTTTCCTTCCTTAGGATACCATAACCCATAATTCTCTATTTTCTTTAAGTATCTTAAGATCCTTTTTGTAACTATCATGTGTGATTGTCTAGGATTAGCAAAAAATCTTGCAACAATTCCCACAACATGTGCTATATCCGGTCGACTGTGAACTACGTACATTAATTTACCAACCATGGTGTTAGTGTTTGAACCTGCAGATTAATCAAATACTCAAATAATCCCAATGCTGTAACCTAGCAAGTTACAAACTACTAAGGTATTAAGGTTAAAACCTTCTTCACTTCAAGTAATACATACTCAGGTGGGTGTACCTCTATCAATTCGACATTCAGCTGAGCTCTGAATTGAGAATTAGCTCCTTCACTGCTCTGTTACTGCCTTCAAAATCCAAATCAATAAGTTGTTAAAACTCTAAGTATAGCCCAAATCATCCTGATACACAACATCATGATACAGACTATAAAAACAGCAGCACGATACAATGGCTTAAGGATATTCATCCTTCTTCCTTTTAGAGTTAAACTCAGGGAAGGGTTAACCTCGTTTATTGCTTCTACAAAGCACTGAAATACATATTTATGAACTTGTCATAATATGACTCAAGTCTGGAAATTATGCATATGAAGTAAAATTTTAATCAATGATATATCTGGATGGTAAACGACTGTAAGTGGATCTAAAACCAGTCCCTTATCTGCTGGGCATCAGAGTCAAACTCTACCTTCACATATATCTATTAAAATGAATACAATGAAACTCCAATAACATGCCTAACATATCATTGTTTCCATTCCTAAACATGTCATCAAATCTACATATAGATATTCAATTCCCAGAGACCTCCCCTAAGATTTTACTCTTTCCTTGAAAGATACTTAAGCTCAACCCCTACATTCACCTTGTGAAAGATGTATTTAAACTGTCTTACAATTTAAATGCATAAAGAAACTAAAACATTCCACACACAAAGACAATCAGATTGTAGTAACAGAACCCCAGTGTATTTGTATTAATTGATAAAAAGCATTCGTACAATTTTTCTTGATTTCACAGAAAATCAGGTTCTATATTTCAGACCTCTCCTTTACAAAATATTTTCCAACCTTGATCAACAATAGGAACAGACTATTTATACTAATCAACCATCCTGGAATCCTCGAAAGGATGCAACAAGGTTTGGATGGCTGATAGAAAATTGCGCTAGAAAACAAAAGAAAATACAAAGAGAAAGATATTTAATTAAAGACAGCAAGGCATATTTTCAGTTCTGAACGACTTCCGCAGCTGGCACCTTTGTTTGTAGATATTTTCAGAGCAGTTACCAAGTTTGTCATATGAATGATGACCACCATTACAGGCTAACTTACATCATTCTCTATTTGAACACGCTCTCCCTCAAATTCTGGATCAGGTGCCAAGTGCGATCTATTCTTCTTCCTCCTCCGTCAGCTGGATGACCGGTTTCTTCTTCTTCTTTGTGATTAGCTTTTCCCAAGCTGCCACATCATCATCAGATGGCCAATTGTAGCTCTGCAGCTCCTGTAACAAGTTGACTTGCCGTCCCCATGTGGAATCAGTTACATTTTTAACTTCTGATATAAACTTGATACAATCACTTTCAACTTTGAATAAACTATCAATTATATTGTTAGTTCCTTCTACGTCCAAAGCCTTATTGTCTTTTAGGAAGGCATCTTGATTGATGACCAACTGACCCATTGACAGCTTCCAATCTTCTAGCTTAACCACATTTCCATTGTCATCATATACCGGGGGCAGATACTTGCTGTAATCTTTATCAAACATGGCTAACTTAGCCTTTATTTGGTTTGATTTTCCTTTAAAAAACTTTGATGCTGCACTTATTAAGCCAATCCTTTCAAACACTTCAGTTACTACGTTTGGGATATCAGGCCTGTGTTCTTGTAAACTGTCAAGCTTATCAAACAATAAATTCCTCCCAGACCAGATACTATAGAGTGGTTCCAAGGTGGCCAAATAGTCATTCACCTTTTGATTGGTCTGATGTAACAAGCTGACTGATTTATGAACTGCATCCATCTTGTCCTTTATTTTTTCCTTCCTGTACTGCACTATTTTGGCTATAGTGTCCAGGGATGCATCCAATTTCACCTTTTCCAAGTCTTCAGCAGGTCCCTCAATTGCCTCCAAATTTACCTGAACAGGTACCTCAACTTGCAAAGGAGGAGGAGGAATTATTTTTGAGGCTTCCTCAAGTTTGACATTTATTTCTGCCAGCTCATCTTCCAACTGTTTGATCCTCATCATTTTCAGATCTCTGTCCTTGGCTACCATGCTTGAACTCTCAAACAATTTGGCATATCTTTCTGACAGCTGAGCTGTCTTGGCTTCATTCAGATTAGCCCAATGAGTTACTGCCTTGGAGACCTCAAGGTCTATTGTATTTTGTACAGTCCATATAATTTTATTCCCCTCCATCTTATCCTCTATACTCAATAGGGATGGCTTTTGAGTTTTGGGAGCCATGGACCACATTGCAACAGCCTGGGACTTAGGGTCATAGCCACTTCCTCTAATCATGTCACCAATGTGAACTTCATATGATAGGCTACCCTCTGGTTGCTTTCTCAGTTGATCAATGAGGAATGAAGAAGTCAGATCCCATCCTAGGGTTAACAACATTCCACTTGATTTAACCAAATCTCTGGCTTCGTCCACTGTGATGGGATCAAGGCTAGGATCATATGAAGCAAGAGCTCTCAAAGTTTCTTCACTTGGCTCCATACCTTCAGGCAGAGCTTTCTTCACCTCTTGCTACTTGTTCCAAATGAGAAAACTCTTGAACTCATCAGTCTTAATGAACTGATCATCACTCAAGAATTGCTCTTGATAGACCTCTCTGATATCCTTCTCTAACCATAAGGACTTTTCTCTGTCTTCTTGCTCAATGGCTATCTTCTTGCCTGCTCTTATTTCTTTCCTCAATTGATGATGGTATTGCCTATCACCTGGTACAAGAGCAGATGCTCTGTCAATTTCCCTTCTTTTCCTCACATGCCTTGAAGGTTCACCTTCCTCAAGCCTCTGTCTCTTCAATGGTGGCTCTGAGATATCCTGCATTTCTGGTTGATCTTGAGTAAGATCAACAACTGGTGGTCTCTCAACCTATGGAGGACTATCTTCTTCTTGTGACTCATCAGTGAATTCTTCCTCATCAGAAGATGAATAATTTTTCTTCTTCTTCTTCTCTGGCTCATTCTGATCAATCAAGCCTTCCAATTGATTTGCCAAGGTGTTATACTTTTCAATCATCCCATCAATCCTCTTCAAATAAGGAAGATCAGGGAAAAAACCCTCAAAAGGAATCTGAGATGCTTTCAACTGGTTGGACAAATCGACTAAATCAAAAAATCTGTACCATCTCCTTTTAACTTCATCTTCATCTAAGATGTTTCTGATCACATCTTCTTCATCCAAACCTTCACGCTCTTTGATCACACCAATGTTTGGGATGTAAGTCATCCTGGCAGTCTTGATGAAATCCTCAGGATCTATGTGCCTACAAGCACCAGTAACCATTTTGAATTGTTGTAGCCATGCACTGATTTGAGGAAAAGCCCTCTTTCCTATCAAGAAATCACCTACCTTGAACTGCCTAGGTGTGAATGTACCCTTTCTGTGAGGGGCCAGGAGCTCTTTATCTGTACACATAAGCTGCCAAACAAATTCCAAACAAGCCAACCTCGGAGGCACATACTTTGGTAATAAATGTGGGGGTTGGGGACAGCCATAAACTCTAATAATTGTGGAATTATCTCCCAAGTAGAAATCACCCCAATTGTGATTTCCATCCCACTTATCCACATACTGCAGTGGTCTTAAAAGCCTGAGGACTCTAGGAGATAACCTAGTGACATTGATACCTAGCATCCTGATAATTGGATAAACAATGAAATTTTGAAAAACACAAAAATCTGCCTCATTAGATGTAGAATTCCATATTCTCACCCACAACTGCACTGGGTTGTGCTGATCTTTGAAACTGAACCTTGGTTTTAACATGTTTGCATCAAAACTGTTGATGTTGAAAAATAGAATCAAATGCATTAATAGAGAGTAATGCATGAACTCAATAGGGCTTTTACTTTCTTGGACAGACATTAGCCCCTGATGCATCCTATCGATCACATACTGGATGTAATCATAGTCAGTGTTTACCAAAGGATTTTGAATATCCAGGATGATCATCAGCAAGTCAGCTGGTAAAAATTCTGCATTCCCATCCATTCCCAAAACTCTACATAATGCATAACAAGTATATCTCATATAATGATGAAGGGATTTGAACTGGTATGGGGCATTCATGTTAGCAGGAAGGGGGGCTATATATTTGTCCTATTTTGGCATATGCTTAACCAATTGGTCTTTTACTGACCCTACATTACTTCTGTATCTTGCCTTTTCTTTGTTCAAATCAATCTCAGTGGAAAAGGACGTGTAAAGACCAAAAGCTTTCATAAAAGATCCCCTATCAAGAGTAACTAAGGGTGATTGGTCTTCCTTTCTGATTGTCCTTGAGATAGGGTCATATCTTCTGGCTAGGGCAACAATTAAATCAATATCTAGGAAAACGTCAGGGACAACCATTTTTCCTAGTCCTAGCACCCAACCATTACATACAGGAACATGCTTATTTCTATTGCCGTAAAAAAAATTGAAAATGGTGTAACCTGTGAATTCCGGAGTGATTGGGTCTCTACACCGTTCCAAAAGATCTTGAAACACGTCATCAGCAGGCCTCTTGTTCTGACTGGAGCCCGCCAACAGTTTCAGGAATTCATCTAAAAAATTAGGCTTATTCTTGTCCTCACCAGCTTTGGACTTGGCTTCACCACTGGAAGACGCTGCACTCTTCTCAGGTTGACTCATCTTTGCTACAGGAACACCTTCAATTCTTTGTATCTCAAATGCTTTTATGCTCAGAAATGCTCTGGACAGACAAAAACTCTCAATGACTGAAACTTGAACAAATAAACAATGAGCTTCAACTTATTTATCGATATGAATCCAAGGTGTGCAACTACCACAGTTAATGCAAATCTCCTTAATGGATCCCATATTCAATTTCATGTACCCCCAGATTTCAAATTTCGAGCTCGCCATGTCTGGATGTTGACAGATAGATTAAACTACTTGAAAACAAGGTGAAGAGGGAATGATCAGGATTTTGTACTTTAAAACTGTTTACGTCATGCAATCTTTCTTCTTGAAGCTGATTTGATGGCTTACTTGTTTTATGTCCATATCAACAAAGTACTTTATCTATGTGGCAACGGTCCTTTTTCTTTTTCCTTTATGACCTTTTTCATCTGAGCTCATTTAGCGAACCAGCGACTGATGGCTTCTCTTAATCGCTGAATAGAATGCTAACCCTAGCTATCAACCAGAGAGCTGGCGACCACTGGCTTCGCTAGTTCTCTGAATCTTTGTTTGACCCTGGTTCACATCTGGAGAACTAGCGACTATTAGCTTCGCGGGTTCTTAGAATCCTAACCTTAACCATCCAAGCATTTCGCGAATCAGCGAACAAAGGGTTCCCACTTACACAGTTAACCTGCAATTACCATTTGGCGAACTAGCGAATAAAACCATCTCCCATTCTCTTAATGTTATGACTGACGGTCAATTTTCCTAGAGATCTAGCGAACAAAGGGTTCGCGCATTCGCTAAAAGATATACTTAACCGCTTGACTGTCTGGAGAACTGGTGAACACTGGCTTCACTGAGTCGCTAAATCATTTAACTTAATCATCACTTTATACCAAGATTCCAGATTGACCGTTGATCTTCATCAATCGATGGCTATCGCTAGTTCTCTGAATAACAAAACCCTTGACCATTTTATTCCGAGAATCAGCAAACAAAGCCATTCGCTAGATCTCCAAATACTCTATATCAGTGACAATTTCATTTCAAGAATAAGCGACTGAAGCCTTACAACTTGTCATCCATTGATTCGCTTATTTGCCAGATTGCTTTAACCTTTACCTTTTTATTAAGAGAACTAGCGACCAAAGGCTTCGTTGAATCGCTGAATGGTTTAGCATATCACCAACTTATTCCGAGAATCAGCGAACAAAGAAAACTTATCTCCGCTGAAATCCTTTTGGGCAAACCATCAGAACCGCCAAATTTAGAGGATAGCATTATTTTCATTTAGTCACTCATTTGCCAGATCAAATATGCAGGACCCACAGATATCTTGAGATTAAAACAGGGCCATTGATCTTGAAAGCAATCCACGGTATTCGCTAATTCTCTGAATATCACAACCCTTGACCACCAGATTCTGAGAACAAGTGAACAAAGAGCATTCCCTGAATCGCTAGATTTCTTCAAAAGACCGCCAAGTATTGCGAGAACTGGAGATAACCGCCATTCGCTAGTTCTCAGAAAAGAAAATGAAACCGCCGAAACACTTGGAGACTTAGCGAAAAAAGGGTTAGATGCTTGGCTTTAATGCATTCGCCAATTCACTGGATGTTTGGGATAACCACTGGAGGATCTAGAGAACTGGCGACTGAGACCTTAATAATGAACATGAACATGACTCATTCGCTAAATCACTAAGTGGTTTTGACCTTTGATAATACATTTCCCGATTCAGTGAACACTAAGGGAAAATAGACATGTGCACAAATAGCAACTTAAGTGATTTAAAGGTAACCAAGAAAAAGAAACAAGAAGGCCACATGAAGTTTGGAAACGAAAGGAAACATTTTGGAAGACAAAACCTAGGGTAAGGGTTTTCCTGAACATGTCAAAACCATTTTCACGACACTTTACAAACCCTAGTCCAGGAAAAACACTCGCATGGAGACCTAAACCATGAATTTGACTTCAAACCTCGAAAAATTTTAGGATACCCAACAGTGGCTCCATCTGAGGATGCTTGATTGTAAGATCAAGGCAAGAAACCATGAATCTCTGGGAGGCAGACCACAAAACCTGAACCTAAAACAATAAGCAAACACACCTATACATATAATACAAGCCTACTGTGCATGGAAAAAGAACTTTCAACTGAAGAAAAATTTCAAGAATTGTCCATGCACTGGCAATTCTTGCTCTTCACCATCCATACCTTGCAAAAAATAGGAATCTTTGCCATGAATCTGACAAACAATGAAGGGACCCATCCATAAGGACTCAAATTTTTTATGCTTCCCTTTGTCTTCAAATCTGGCATTCCATTGAAGAACCATGTCACCAGGCTGAAATTTTCTTACAGTAGCCCTTTTATCGAAAAGATACTTCATTTTTTGCTGCAGTTTAATGTTGCTTTTCTGCCCTTCCCTTCTCATCTCATCCAACTCAATCAGCTGAACCATCCTATCTTGCAGTGGGTTGCTGATTTCAATATCTTCTTCTTGCATAAACTTGTAGATGGGAAGGAAATTATTAATTGGCAATCTTGTCTTTGCACCATAGACCATTTCAAAAGGGGATTTCCCTGTAGCCCTTTTCTCAGAAATTCTATCAGCCCATAGTGCTAACTTTAATTTCTCATGCCAACCTCTTTTATTCTTTTCCAAGGTCTTCTTGAGAATTTGCAAAATGCTCTTATTGCTAGACTCAGCTTGTCCATTGGCCTGTGGGTGATATGGGCTTGAATAAGACAAGATAACTCCCATTTCATCACAAAAATTAGTAATTTCCTGAGACCTAAAACTCATTGCATTGTCTACAACCAATTTGATTGGGACACCAAATCTTGTGATTATGTTGTTCATCAGGAAATCAATCACCACAGCACTTGTTGCTCCTCTAGTGGGAATAGCTTCTATCCACTTGGTGAAGTAATCAGTAGCCACCAAAATGTGACTATGTCTTCCACTGGACTTTTCAGAGAACTCTCCAATAAAATCCATACCCCACATTGCAAAAGGGGCTTCTGCAACAACTGGATTTAACAACAATGCACCTGAAAATTTTAGTTTCTTTGAGAACCTTTGACAAGGTTCACACTTTCTAACATAAGCGTGGGTGTCTTTAAACAATACAGGCCAATAATATCCTGCCCTCAAAATTTTATGAGCTGTTGACCAAGCAAAATAATGCCCTCCACACATTCTAGAATGCATTTCTTTTAGCACCTTCTCTGATTGATGTTCATCCAAACAGAAGAGCAAAATGCCATCATTGTCTTTCCAGTATAAATCACCTTGAATTAGGACATATCTTTGAGCCTGTAATCTCAAGCTTCTTCTCTGATTATCATTCAATTCAGGTGGACACTTAGCATTTTTAATAAAATAAACAAGATCCTTGTACCAGGGTTGCATCTCAATACTAGTAACTGCATCAACATTAGCGGAAACATTATTGATCTAGACAAGGTCCATGTTTTCCTCAGTCATTAACTTTGCAAGTCCCAATCCTCTTACCAATTTGGTAATGTGAATCTCAAGGTCAAACTCTTGAATCCTGTTTATCCATTTACATCTCTTCCCTGTAACTTCACTCTGTATCAAGATATCCTTTACTGCAGCATGGGGTACATAAGCATTAACCTTTGCACAAACCAAATACGGTCTGAAAGCCTTGACTACTTTCACAAGTGCATAAGCTTGCTTTTCCATTATTTCATAATTTAATTCAGCAGATTGTAAAGACTTGCTGAAAAAAGCTATAGGATGTTCATATCCTTCTTGATCTTTCTGTAGAAGGACAACTGCAATAGTATGGAAAGATGCAAAAGAAAACAGGGAAAAAGGTTTCAAATAGTCCGGTGATACCAAAACAGGAGCTTCTTGAATTGTTTGTTTGATTTTTTCAAAAGCTTGCTGAGCTTCCAGGTTCCATTCAAATTTCATTCCCTTTTTGAGGAACTTAACTATTGGCTTGACCAACTCAGCAAAGTTGGCAATGAATCTTCTCACAAAATTTATTTGCCCCAAAAATGATTGTACACCCTTTATGTTCTTTGGTGGGGGGACCCTTTTTATGGCTTCCACTCTTTCAGGATCAATCCTGACTCCTTCTTTTGATACTATGTGTCCCAGTAGTTTTCCTTCTGTCACTGCAAATTGACATTTTCTGGGATTCAAGGACACACCAAACTCTAAGGCCTTGAGAAAAATCCTTTCTAAATGAGAACAATGATCATCAGCCCTTTTGGAAAAAGCAGTGAGATCATCTTGATACACTACCATTAAAACATTGATCATTTCTTTGAAAGCAACATCCATGGCTCTCTGAAAAGTTGCCCCAGCATTTTTTAGACCAAAAGGCATGAGAACATATACATAAGTTCCCCAAGGAGTTGTAAAGGCTGTCTTGAATTGCTCTAATTCTTTGACCAGCACTTGATTATACCCTGAGAAACCATCCATCATTGACAGGAGTTCACATCCAGTCACCCTATGCAGCATGGCCTCCATATTAGGCAATCCATAATTATCCTTGAGTGATGCCACATTTAGGTTCCTAAAATCAACACAAAGCCGGATGTCACCATTCTTCTTCCTCACTGGTACGAGGTTTGAAACCCAAGTTGAGTGCCTAATTGGTTCGATAATACCAGCATCTCTCAGTTTTGTCAACTCAACTTGCATTTTGGTGGCCAGTAAAGGATTAATGGGTCTCTGCTTTTGTCTAAAGGGTGTGGTTTCCTCCTTTAGAGGAACTTCATGCTGGAATAAATCAGCCCTATAAGCTTTGAGGTCATCATATGACCAGGCAAACACATGTTTGTACCTTTTCAACAGTTTGATCAAGTTGCCTCTGATCTCCCTGCTCAATTTCTTTCCAATGTATACCATTTGTGGGGAATTTTTTGATCCTAGGTTTATCTCCTCTAAGTCTTCCAATTTTGCATTAGACTTTTGGGACAGACAACCATCATTTATTTTAAACATTCCCTCCAATTCTACTAGTCCTTTGGGTATATGATTAGAAAGTAATTGGACTATTTCATTTCCCATGATGCATTCTTTTCCTTCAATACATTCCTGCACCTCATTGAAATCTATCTGTTGACCATCATATTGATCCAGGCCTTGAAGGAATCTAAGGATATCAAGATCATCCTCAAAAACTTGCCAATTGTACACATTGTCAGGAACTGCAGGCCTAGTTTTAGTTTCCAACATGGAAACACCAGAGAGGGTGATATCATTGTTTTTCAAAGAAACATTAGCAAGAAAGTCTGCCATGATGTTATTTGACCTTTCTACCTAGAGCAGATTAAAAGCTTCAAAAAATTCTAATCTATCCTAGACAGCATGCTTATATAACTTGAGTTTCTCATCCTTAGAAGCATATTGGGATCTTACTTGGGCTACAATCAATTGGGAATCACCATGAACTTTTAAACATTTAATACCATGCTTTATGGCTACATCTAATCCCAAGATCAGGGCCTCATATTCAGCAGTATTATTTGTACAACTGAAAGTCAACAAGAAGGAGTACTTGAAAGTATTACCTGATGGGGAAATGAAAACAACACCAGCTCCTGATCCTTCTTTGGAGCATCCACCATCAAAAAAAATTTGCCACAAGCTATCTTGTTGCATCATCAATTCTTCCACAATTGGGTCTGTGTTCTTCAACTGAGGTAACACTTCTTTAATGACAAAATTGTTCATGTCAATATCTACAAAACAATTAAGGGCTTTCGGAGCAACCATCTCCACCATAACTGAGGAACGGGGCTCCCTGTACAACTTTACTTCTGTCCCATTCACTGGAATAGTGGCATAAGATAGATCTAGTTCCAGCTTTCCACCCACTGCTGCAGCCCATTGTCTTGACAATAACATGCCATAGTGAGGCTCTGTATCTACAACAACTACATCCATTTTGTATGTAGCCTCTGGGAATACAGCAATTTTTACCTCAATTCCAATCAAAGTCCCCACAACAGGCACTGCCCTGTTATCCATTGCATAACACCTGCCATTAGAAGTGTCAACTTGCAATCCTAATTCTTTCATCACATGATATGGCATCACAGTTGTGGCAGCACCAGAGTCTATCATACAATTTTTTAACAATAAGTCATTCACAATTAAAGTGACATAAAAGGGGTTGATGGAAGAAGGTTCTTGTGTTACAATTGTCCCAACACATACATCTGAGATGGGAATAGGCCTTTTCATAGAACTCCCTTCTTCTTGTTTGGTAGGAGCAAATCTCTGCTCATTTATAAGAGCCGAGGCTGCTGTCTTGTGCTCCTCTATTTTCAACATTTCAAGTAGAGGGATGGACACTTTCATCTGAGACAATGCATGTCTCATATCAAATGCAGGGGAATCAACAGGAGAATCAGATTGATCCTTTGTCCTACCAGTTTTCTTTTTGATCTTGTCAGCACTAACTTCCTCCCCTTTCTTCTTTTCACCCACAAGTTCTTGATCCTTACCATCTATAACATTGGGTTTTGGGAAACCCTTATCTTGAGGACTACCTTTGATGAATACTGATCTAGGAATTCCCTATTCATTATCCACCTTTCGGTTCCTCAAATTGTATGAGGATCTTGCTTGTGTTATGGCAGCCACAGTTAAGTTTTTGATTTCCTCTTCACTAGGCTTCCTCCATTGCTTCTCATCTGATCTGGATCCCACCATATGAGTTTTATAATCATTATTATCAAATTCTTCAGGATCAGATTGAGTAAATATTTGTTGCTCATAATCAGAGAAAATCTTTCTCTTATGATCAACATCTGGACAGCTTGCTTCATCATCTGAGGACACAAAATCCTCTATTGGATCTGTAGTAAACATGTTAATGGCAGGCTTTTCAGATTCTTCATAATCTCCTGCACATGAGTTATCAGCCTCTTCTCCTAAGGCTTGAGCCACAGCACACTGGAAAGGTGAATGAGGCATATTACAAGCTACACACCAAGGAGTGTTTTCTACATTGTGTGTAGTATTCTTCTTTAAGGGATCTGGGGTATCTCTCCCCTTTTGTACCTCATTACTGTCAAGAACAGGTCTCCCATCCTTCCAATTAGTTTTGTAAGGCATATCTCTTAAATTAGGGGCCTTGTCCTGCCTTTGATAAGGGGGTCTTGCATCTGGAAAGTTTCTGCCACCTTTATCAAATCTTGTTGGGAACTCCTTGTTAGCACCCTGTCCTTTATCCTCCTCTTTAAAAGGTCTTGTATGTTGTGGTCTGGTCTCTTTCCACAATTTACCCTCATCCCTCTTGTACATTTGGCCAGATGCCTTTCGGTTACTCTCAATATTTATGGCCAACTTAAATGCATCCCTAAGGGTGCGGGGATTTTTATCTCTTAAGAGATAAGACATTTTGCCATCCATGGAATTGAAATAAGTGGTCATGCAAACTGCATCATCCAACCTCAATACCTGGAACAATTTGTACATAGCCTTTTGAAACCGGCTATTGAATTCTGACATGCTCTCATTATAATTTTTCTTGATATTATTGAATTCATTGAGCATGTAACTAGAATTTACATGTTCAGCATACTGCTCCTTAAAACTCCTGACAAATTCATCCCATGAAGCAATACTGTTCTCAGGTAACCCTCTGTACCAATCCCTAGCATCTTCAATCAATGATTGAACAAAAAGTTTCATTATGACATCTTCATGCTCAATCTCATAGTCATTAACTTTATCTGTGAAAAACTTCAAATGCTCTTCACAGGTAACAACATTATTCCCAGTGAATAATGGGATCTTCTTCCTGATTTCATTAGGAATGGCATTAGGTTGGCCAGGAATACCATCAAAAAACAAGGGCCTATATCTATCCAAATGAACTGGTCGTCTTTGGATAGTTGGCTGATTTGAAGGGGTAATTGAAACATTTTGATAGGGTATAGTTCCCACTGTACCCTGAGAAACCAAGGGAACTTGACTAGGAAATTGTCCAGAATGAAAGGCTTGAGTATTTGGAATTGCAATGTTAGGCTGACTGGATGAAGTTGTTCCTATGGTAACAGGGACAGAACTACTAGCAGATGTATTCATGTTAGCATGTAGAAAGGCAATCTTCCTCTTCATTTCATCTGCAGCAGCCTCCAACTCAAGTTTCTCAAGTTGCATAGCCAAATCCTCCTTTGCTTTCCTAGCCCTGTCTAAATCTGCACTAGCTTGAGTAGGCACATTAGGAATGGACACAACCTTCTTCGGTTCACTTATAGCAACACCCACCACCTTTTGTTTTCCCTTATCAGGGATTTCCTTGGGAGCAATTTTAATCTCCTTGTTTATTTTGATTTCAGAGGGATTCAGTTGTCTTAAGACATGACCTGTTCCCTCAAATTCACTTTGTTTGGGCCTGGTATCCTGAGCTTGCTTTCTCAAAGCTTGCATATCACCAAACAATTCTTTATCCAAACCTTGTACATCCTAGTTTAGATCACTCACATGGGTCTCATTTCTCCTGGTTCTTTTTAGGAGTTCTTCCCTTTCCAGAAGCAATTCACGAAGCTGTTGTTCCCTTATCCTCGTTCTATTAGCAATTTCTACTAATTGCTCACGTTCCTTTTCTCTCAAAGCAATCACTTCCTCTCTTAACTTCTCAGAATCATAAGAAGCTGTTTCAGCAGTAGAGGTTTCATCAGGTTGTTCAAGGGTTTCTCTAGCAGGGAAAAAACCTACTTTTGTGACTACTTCTTTCTGCATATAGACCTCTGGTGCGACCCTTTTGACATGCTCAAGATCGCTAGAAGATGGAGAAGTTTCATGAGGAAGTGGGACACGAAATCTTTCTCGAGAATGAGCCTGGGAACTAGCATTATTTTGGCCTCTCCTAGACCATTGCTTTCTGCTTGGTGTGTGGAGTTCATCCCCTATATTATCTTCTGGATGATCCCTATAATACGACCTAGTGTTCCTTGGTCGACTCATTGTAAATGACCACAATGTTTACAAAATTTTGCAAATAACAGCAACTGGTAACACAGAGTTTTTTAGAGTCGCCACCCACTACTCAAGCGGGAATGAAAAATATTTTTACTGGTCTACAAACATACAATAGACAAGATTTGCACTAACCTATTGTAGGCTATCAAAATAAATTCCCAGCAGAGTCGCCAATTTTGTTAGTGTTTGAACCTACAGATTAATCAAATACTCAAATAATCCCAATGGCTGTAACCTAGCAAGTTACAAACTACTAAGGTATTAAGGTTAAAACCTTCTTCACTTCGAGTAATACATACTCAGGCGGGTGTACCTCTATCAATTCGACGTTTAGCTGAGCTCTGAATTGAGAATTAGCTCCTTCACTGCTCTGTTACTACCTTCAAAATCCAAATCAATAAGTTGTTAAAACTCTGAGTATAGCCCAAATCATCCTGATACACAACATCATGATACAGACTATAAAAATAGCAACATGATACAATGGCTTAAGGATATTCATCCTTCTTCCTTTTAGAGTTAAACTCAGGGAAGGGTTAACCTCGTTTATTGCTTCTACAAAGCACTGAAATACATATTTATGAACTTGTCATAATATGACTCAAGTCTGAAAATTATGCATATGAAATAAAATTTTAATCAATGATATATCTGGATGGTAAATGACTGTAAGTGGATCTAAAACCAGTCCCTTATCCGCTGGGCATCAGAGTCGAACTCTACCTTCACATATATCTATTAAAATGAATACAATGAAACTCCAATAACATGCCTAACATATCATTGTTTCCATTCCTAAACCTATCATCAAATCTACATATAGATATTTAATTCCCAGAGACCTCCCCTAAGATTTTACTCTTTCCTTGAAAGATACTTAAGCTCAACCCCTACATTCACCTTGTGAAAGATGTATTTAAACTGTCTTACAATTTAAATGCATAAAGAAACTAAAACATTCCACACGCAAAGACAATCAGATTGTAGTAACAGAACCCCAGTGTATTTGTATTAATTGATAAAATGCATTCGTACAATTTTTCTTGATTTCATAGAAAATCAGGTTCTATATTTCAGACCTCTCCTTTACAAAATATTTTCCAACCTCGATCAACAATAGGAACAGACTATTTATACTAATCAACCATCCTGGAATCCTCGAAAGGATGCAACAAGCTTTGGATGGCTGATAGAAAATTGCGCTAGAAAACAAAAGAAAATACAAACAGAAAGATATTTAATTAAAGACAGCAAGGCGTATTTTCAGTTCTGAATGACTTCCGCAGCTGGCACCTTTGTTTGTAGATATTTTCAGAGCAGTTACCAAGTTTGTCATATGAATGATGACCGCCATTACAGGCTAACTTACATCATTCTCTATTTGAACACGCTCTCCCTCAAATTCTGGATCAGGTGCCAAGTGCGATCTATTCTTCTACCTCCTCCATCAGCTGGATGATCAGTTTCTTCTTCTTCTTTGTGATTAGCTTTTCCCAAGCTGCCACATCATCATCAGATGGCCAATTGTAGCTCTGCAGCTCCTGTAACAAGTTGACTTGCCGTTCCCATGTGGAATCAGTTACATTTTTAACTTCTGATATAAACTTGATACAATCACTTTCAACTTTGAATAAACTATCAATTATATTGTTAGTTCCTTCTACGTCCAAAGCCTTATTGTCTTTTAGGAAGGCGTCTTGATTGATGACCAACTGACCCATTGACAGCTTCCAATCTTCCAGCTTAACCACATTTCCATTGTCATCATATACCGGGGGCAGATACTTGCTGTAATCTTTATCAAACATGGCTAACTTAGCCTTTATTTGGTTTGATTTTCCTTTAAAAAACTTTGATGCTGCACTTATTAAGCCAATCCTTTCAAACACTTCAGTTACTACGTTTGGGATATCAGGCCTGTGTTCTTGTAAACTGTCAAGCTTATCAAACAATAAATTCCTCCCAGACCAGATACTATAGAGTGGTTCCAAGGTGGCCAAATAGTCATTCACCTTTTGATTGGTCTGATGTAACAAGCTGACTGATTTATGAACTGCATCCATCCTGTCCTTTATTTTGTCTTGCCTGTACTGCACTATTTTGGCTATAGTGTCCAGGGATGCATCCAATTTCACCTTTTCCAAGTCTTCAGCAGGTCCCTCAATTGCCTCCAAATTTACCTGAACAGGTACCTCAACTTGCAAAGGAGGAGGAGGAATTATTTTTGAGGCTTCCTCAAGTTTGACATTTATTTCTGCCAGCTCATCTTCCAACTGTTTGATCCTCATCATTTTCAGATCTCTGTCCTTGGCTACCATGCTTGAACTCTCAAACAATTTGGCATATCTTTCTGACAGCTGAGCTGTCTTGGCTTCATTCAGATTAGCCCAATGAGTTACTGCCTTGGAGACCTTAAGGTCTGTTGTATTTTGTACAGTCCATATAATTTTATTCCCCTCCATCTTATCCTCTATACTCAATAGGGATGGCTTTTGAGTTTTGGGAGCCATGGACCACATTGCAATAGCCTGGGACTTAGGGTCATAGCAACTTCCTCTAATCATGTCACCAATGTGAACTTCATATGATAGGCTACCCTCTGGTTGCTTTCTCAGTTGATCAATGAGGAATGCAGAAGTCAGATCCCATCCTGGGGTTAACAATATTCCACTTGATTTAACCAAATCTCTGGCTTCGTCCACTGTGATGGGATCAAGGCTAGGATCATATGAAGCAAGAGCTCTCAAAGTTTCTTCACTTGGCTCCATACCTTCAGGCAGAGATTTCTTCACCTCTTGCTGCTTGTTCCAAATGAGAAAACTCTTGAACTCATCAGTCTTAATGAACTGATCATCACTCAAGAATTCCTCTTGATAGACCTCTCTGATATCCTTCTCTAACCATAAGGACTTTTCTCTGTCTTCTTGCTCAATGGCTATCTTCTTGCCTGCTCTTATTGCTTTCCTTAATTGATGATGGTATTGCCTATCACCTGGTACAAGAGCAGATGCTCTATCAATTTCCCTTCTTTGCCTCACATGCCTTGAAGGTTCACCTTCCTCAAGCCTCTGTCTTTTCAATGGTGGCTCTGAGATATCCTGTATTTCTAGTTGATCTTGAGTAAGATCAACAACTGGTGGCCTCTCAACCTGTGGAGGACTATCTTCTTCTTGTGACTCATCAGTGAATTCTTCCTCATCAGAAGATGAATAATTTTTCTTCTTCTTCTTCTCTGGCTCATTCTGATCAATCAAGCCTTCCAATTGATTTTCCAAGGTGTCATACTTTTCAATCATCCCATCAATCCTCTTCAAATAAGGAAGATCAGGGAAAAAACCCTCAAAAGGAATCTGAGATGCTTTCAACTGGTTGGACAAATCGACTAAATCAAAGAATCTGTACCATCTCCTTTTAACTTCATCTTCATCTAAGATGTTTCTGATCACATCTTCTTCATCCAAACCTTCATGCTCTTTGATCACACCAATGTTTGGGATGTAAGTCATCCTGGCAGTCTTGATGAAATCCTCAGGATCTATGTGCCTACAAGCACCAGTAACCATTTTGAATTGTTGTAGCCATGCACTGATTTGAGGAAAAGCCCTCTTTCCTATCAGGAAATCACCTACCTTGAACTACCTAGGTGTGAATGTACCCTTTCTGTGAGGGGCCAGGAGCTCTTTATCTATACACATAAGCTGTCAAACAAATTCCAAACAAGCCAACCTCAGAGGCACATACTTTGGTAATAAATGTGGGGGTTGGGGACAGCCATAAACTCTGATAATTGTGGAATTATCTCCCAAGTAGAAATCACCCCAATTGTGATTTCCATCCCACTTATCCACATACTGCAGTGGTCTTAAAAGCCTGAGGACTCTAGGAGATAACCTAGTGACATTGATACCTAGCATCCTGATAATTGGATAAACAATGAAATTTTGAAAAACACAAAAATCTACCTCATTAGATGTAGAATTCCATATTCTCACCCACAACTGCACTGGGTTGTGCTGATCTTTGAAACTGAACCTTGGTTTTAACATGTTTGCATCAAAACTGTTGATGTTGAAAAATAGAATCAAATGCATTAATAGAGAGTAATGCATGAACTCAATAGGGCTTTTACTTTCTTGGACAGACATTATCCCCTGATGCATCCTATCGATCACATACTGGATGTAATCATAGTCAGTGTTTACCAAAGGATTTTGAATATCTAGGATGATCATCAGCAAGTCAGCTGGTAAAAATTCTGCATTCCCATCCATTCCCAAAACTCTACATAATGCATAACAAGTATATCTCATATAATGATGAAGGGATTTGAACTGGTATGGGGCATTCATGTTAGTAGGAAGGGGGGCTATATATTTGTCCTATTTTGGCATATGCTTAACCAATTGGTCTTTTACTGACCCTACATTACTTCTGTATCTTGCCTTTTCTTTGTTCAAATCAATCTCAGTGGAAAAGGATGTGTAAAGACCAAAAGCTTTCATAAAAGATCCCCTATCAAGAGTAACTAAGGGTGATTGGTCTTCCTTTCTGATTGTCCTTGAGATAGGGTCATATCTTCTGGCTAGGGCAACAATTAAATCAATATCTAGGAAAACGTCAGGGACAACCATTTTTCCTAGTCCTAGCACCCAACCATTACATACAGGAACATGCTTATTTCTATTGCCGTAAAAAAAATTGAAAATGGTGTAACCTGTGAATTCCGGAGTGATTGGGTCTCTACACCGTTCCAAAAGATCTTGAAACACGTCATCAGCAGCCCTCTTGTTCTGACTGGAGCCCGGCAACAGTTTCAAGAATTCATCTGAAAAATTAGGCTTATTCTTGTCCTCACCAGCTTTGGACTTGGCTTCACCACTGGAAGACGCTGCACTCTTCTCAGGTTGACTCATCTTTGCTACAGGAACACCTTCAATTCTCTGTATCTCAAATGCTTTTATGCTCAGAAATGCTCTAGACAGACAGAAACTCTCAATGACTGAAACTTGAACAAATAAACAATGAGCTTCAACTTATTTATCGATATGAATCCAAGGTGTGCAACTACCACAGTTAATGCAAATCTCCTTAATGGATCCCATATTCAATTTCATGTACCCCCAGATTTCAAATTTCGAGCTCGCCATGTCCGGATGTTGACAGATAGATTAAACTACTTGAAAACAAGGTGAAGAGGGAATGATCAGGATTCTATACTTTAAAACTGTTTGCGTCATGCAATCTTTCTTCTTGAAGCTGATTTGATGGCTTACTGGTTTTATGTCCATATCAACAAAGTACTTTATCTATGTGGCAACGGTCCTTTTTCTTTTTCCTTTATGACCTTTTTCATCTGAGCTCATTTAGCGAACCAGCGACTGATGGCTTCTCTTAATCGCTGAATAGAATGCTAACCCTAGCTATCAACCGGAGAACTGGTGACCACTGGCTTCGCTAGTTCTCTGAATCTTTGTTTGACCCTGGTTCACATCTGGAGAACTAGTGACTATTAGCTTCGCGGGTTCTCAAAATCCTAACCTTAACCATCCAAGCATTTCGCGAATCAGCGAACAAAGGGTTCCCACTTACACAGTTAACCTGCAATTACCATTTGGCGAACTAGCGAATAAAACCATCTCCCATTCTCTTAATGTTATGACTGACGGTCAATTTTCCTGGAGATCTAGCGAACAAAGGGTTCGCGCATTCGCTGAAAGATATACTTAACCGCTTGACTGTCTGGAGAACTAGCGAACACTGGCTTCGCTGAGTCGCTAAATCATTTAACTTAATCATCACTTTATACCAGGATTCCAGATTGACCGTTGATCTTCATCAATCGATGGCTATCGCTAGTTCTCTGAATAACAAAACCCTTGACCATCTTATTCCTAGAATCAGTGAACAAAGAAAACTTATCTCCGCTGAAATCCTTTTGGGCAAGCCATCAGAACCGCCAAATTTAGAGGATAGCATTATTTTCATTTAGTCGCTCATTCGCCAGATCAAATATGCAGGACCCACAGATATCTTGAGATTAAAACAGGGCCGTTGATCTTGAAAGCAATCCACGGTATTCGCTAATTCTCTGAATATCACAACCCTTGACCGCCAGATTCTGAGAACAAGCGAACAAAGAGCATTCGCTGAATCGCTAGATTGCTTCAAAAGACCGCCAAGTATTGCGAGAACTGGAGATAACCGCCATTCGCTAGTTCTCGGAAAAGAAAATGAAACCGCTGAAACACTTGGAGACTTAGCGAACAAAGGGTTAGATGCTTGGCTTTAATGCATTCGCCAATTCGCTGGATGTTTGGGATAACCGCTGGAGGATCTAGAGAACTGGCGACTGAGACCTTAATAATGAACATGAACATGACTCATTCGCTAAATCGCTAAGTGGTTTTGACCTTTGATAATACATTTCCCAATTCAGCGAACACTAAGGGCAAATACACATGTGCACAAATAGCAACTTAAGTGATTTAAAGGTAACCAAGAAAAAGAAACAAGAAGGCCACATGAAGTTTGGAAACGAAAGGAAACATTTTGGAAGACAAAACCTAGGGTAAGGGTTTTCCTGAACATGTCAAAACCATTTTCACGACACTTTACAAACCCTAGTCCAGGAAAAACACTCGCATGGAGACCTAAACCATGAATTTGACTTCAAACCTCGAAAAATTTTAGGATACCCAACACATGGATCGGTAAAGTGTCTAGTTTACCTTTGTAGTTTCATCCTCCCTTGTCAATTTTTTATCCAGTAGCCATCAGTGTTCCCAAAGGTTTAGCATCTTCCATGCCAAATGTCTTTAGTACTTCCTTTATGTATTTAGATTGTGTGATGAATATTCCATCACTTTGTTGAATCACTTGTAGTCCAAGAAAGAACTTAATCTCTCTGAATATAGAAATTTCAAATTCCTTCTGCATTTCATCAGCAAATGCCTTGTAGACAAGATCTGAGCCTCCAAGGATAATATCATCAACAAATATTTCAGCAATGATAATAGTATCATCAGTATCACCTTTCACATATAGATTGTTTTTTTCACTTGTTCTAACAAATCCAATACTTAACAAGTAAGTATGCAGCCTTTCATACCATGCTCTTGATGCTTGCTTCAATCCATATAAAGCTTTATGTAATCTACATACCATGTCTTTATTTTCGGGATCAACAAACCCTTCAGGTTGTTCAATGTAGACCTCTTCTTCAAGTATACCATTCAAAAATGCTGACTTCACATCCATTTGATAGACTTTGAATTTCTTGTGTGTAGCATATGCAATTAGCATTCTAACTCCTTCTAATCTAGCAACAAGTGCAAATGTTTCACCATAGTCAATGCCTTCTTCTTGTGCATATCCCTTGCATACCAATCTAGCTTTATTTCTTGTGACTTCACCATTTTTGTTCAATTTATTCTTATATATCCACTTAGTACCTATAACATTCTTATCTTTTGGTCGGGGTACTAAGGACCAGGTTTTGTTCTTCTCTATTTTCTCTATTTCCTCCTTCATTCCATTAACCCATTCTTCATTCTCTAATGCAACTTTCATAGTTTTAGGTTCAAATTCACAAATTAGACATGTACCTTGTCTTGTTTTGCTTCTAGTTTGCATTCCAACATGTTTATCTCCAATGATTTGTGTTTCAAGATGATGTCTTCTAACAAAACTAGCCAAAACTTGATTTCTCCTTTCTTTCTCATCCTGCTCAGGGTAATTTCCTTGCTCGGTAGCTCCATCTTGTTCCTCGGTTTATGTTGTTTGTTGTCCTACATTATTTCCCTGCTGACTAATTGTCACAGTTTGCATTGTCGGTAGATACTCTGGATGTTCAATGTAAGTGAATCTACCATAGTCTTCCAGTTCCTTTGTACTTTCCTCTATGTACTTGTTATCAAACTCATCAACATGAACATTAGTACTTTCAACTATCTTATTTGTAACCTTATTCAAACATTTATATGCTTTACTTGAGAGGAATATCCCAGAAATATTCCTTGATCTCCTTTAGAATCAAATTTTCCATTTCTCTCATCTTTCAAAATAAAGCATTTACTTCCAAAAATTCTAAAATAACTTACAATAGGTTTGTGTCCAAACCATAGTTCATAAGGTGTTCGATTGGAGTCCTTCTTCAGTTGTACTCGGTTAAGAACATACAAAGTTGTACTGATAGCTTCCCTCCAATATGTCTAAGCAACATTCTTCTGTATCATAAATATTCTAGCACAGTCAATTATAGACCTATTCCTCCTTTCAGCAATGCCATTTTGCTGAGGTGTCCTCAATGTAGATACCTATCTTTTGATTCCATGCTCATTACAAAAATTAGTAAATTCATTAGAGATAAATTCACCTCCTCTATCATATCTTAAGCATTTTATTTCCTCTCCGGTTTCTTTCTCTACCTTAGCTTTTTACCACTTAAACATTTTGAAAGCTTCAGATTTCTCTTTCAGGAACATAATAGTCATCAGTCTAGTATAATCATCAACAAAAAGAATAAAATATCTATCACCAGAATAACTCTGAGTTCTCATAGGACCACATAGGTTGGAATGAACCAACTCAAGTATCTTCTTTATTGAATAGACTTTGCTTTTAAAACTAGACTTAATCATCTTACCTTTCTAACATTCATGGCACATGGCATGATCAGATTTTGTCAAGTTAGGCAATCTTCTAACTCTTTTCTTTCTACTAATCTTGATCATGTTGTCAAAATTCACATGGCATAACCTTTTGTGCCACAACCAGGCATCTTCATCCTTTATTAACCAACAAGAAGACTAATCCATATCAAGATAGAATAGATTACCTCTGGATTGTGTACCAGTTCCTACAAGTCTTCCTCCATCATCATAGATCTTCACCTTTTTGCTCTCAAAAGCTAGTTTGTGGCCTAAATTGTTCAGCTGAGCCACACTTAACAAATTATAGTTTAATCCATCTACCCAGTATGCATTTTCACATTGTAGTCTATCATTAATCAACAGTGACCCTTTACCTCTTACCATACAATGTGCATCATTTCCCATTCACATGGATCCTCCATTATATTCAACAGGATGATCAAACTTCTCTACATTGCCAGTCATATGATGTGTACAGCCATTGTCTATGATCCATGTATCATTTATGCTTACTTTGGAAATTAGTGCTGTCTCTTCATGTTTCTCTTCCTCCTCTGAGTCATCTTTCATAGCAACTAATACAACTTCTTTATCATCATTAGAATCAAATTTAGTTTCAATATCTTCAGCTATGTAACATACCCTTTTGCCTTTTTCATCTTAGTTTTCTCTGTTGTTGTGTCGGTAGCCTCTGTTGACTCTTCTTCCATAGCTTCCTTCAGATCTGTCTTTGGATCTATCATCATCTTTCTTTTGAGGACATCTAGCAGTGATGTGACTGACTTCTTTACAATTAAAGCATGCTAAAGGTAGCTTACCTCTATACCTTCCTTTTCCTTTGGGCAATCTTCTGGCCATAAGTGCTTCAAGCTCATCAAGTTCATCATCGGTATTGTCATCACTATCACAATTCTTACTATTCCTGCTAGACTTTCCAATCTTCAAAGAAGACATGAAAGAAGATTCAACAGAAGGAACAACACTATTATCAAAGTTGTTTAATTCAAAGGTTGTAAGTTTACCAATCAGAGTGTCAAGAGTAAGGTTGGATGTAGCTCTTGTTTCATGAATTGTAGAAATCCTAATTGCATAAACTAGTAGCAAAGTTCTGAGAATCTTGCTTATCACTGTTTCATCATCAATTACTCCATCAGATGCTCTAATAGCATGTACCACCTCTTTGATTCTATTTGAATATTGGGCAATGTTCTCACCTTCTTTCATTCTCATATCATCAAATCTGCCTCTCAGACTTTCAGCTCAGGCTCTTTTGACATTCAGATCTCCACTGTACATTTGTGTTAATTTATCCCACATTCCTTTCGTAGTCATACATGTCTTGATATCTTCAAATTCAGCGTAGGTATAGGTAGAAGCAAGTTCCATCATAGTAACATCGTGTTCATGCTTGTCCTTCAATTGAGCAAGAGTTAAGGGACCTATGGGAAGTTGTATGTAGCCATTCTCCATCAGATCTAGTGCAGAGTTCCCAATTCCAGATATGTGCAGCTTCATTCTACTTTGCCATACTGCGAAGTTCTCTTTGTTAAATTTTGGTACTTCCCTCTTATACATATTGAGACCTTTATGCTTAAGTTCTTAAAACTCTATTCTAAGCAACCAACACTCTAATACCAATTGTTAGAATAAATGAGAGGGGGGGTGAATCAGTTATCCAGTGTCCCAAAACAAAATGTATAATTCAAAACCATTTCTTCAATTTTTGCTCATCGGTAAACACTAAATACTTTCACTATCTATACTTTTACCGATTACCAGTCTAATACTATAACAGTTTACCGATCAAATCTAACATGTAACATGTAAATAATGATAACAAACAAATATCACAATCAACACATAACACAAGAGATTTAACGTGGAAACCCTGTAAAGGGAAAAACCACCTAGGACTAGCAACCCAAAATTGTTCACTCTTCTAAAGTGAGGTCAGTTAAGACCCAACCCTATTAAAGGTTTACAAACACACTATCAGGTGTGACCTTGTTAGAGGATTTTAGACTAGAAGTTATCGTCCAACCAACATTCACTATGGGGTTGACAGGATAACAATGTTCATTCTATGAATGATACATCATAAGACTTTTAGAGTCCAGTTGGTTAAGAGATTTTGACTGTATACAATGGTTAAATATGTAACAGTAAATGACCTACCTTAATACAACTTCAATTGCAGATTGCAGATCAATAATTAGTCCAAAAAAATCCTTCTGATCAATATTTCACTTCAGATTCAATACTGTATCAACTTAATGTGTGTCAATAATTTCTCTCTATAGCTCGGTAATTATTCCACAACTCGGTTCTTACTTAACCAGTATGATCAGAATGCATGAAAACCTTTTTCACGCGATATTCCTATAGTTTCTTCTTCTTCCGAAATCTTTTCATAAAGAAATTATGTTCTCTTATATAGACGAGTAAATCATTTTCTTCTCCACCATCATATTTTGTCGCTTAACCACATTTATAGATTTTTATGCTTCAAACTTTCTCAGTACATGTGTCAATAACATGTTTCAATCTTCTCCATTAGATCTTCCCTAAATTTTGTCAGTCGTCGATCTATGTACAAACATTATCTATTACCTCAATGTTATACTCTTGCCAGCTCATCAATCTTATCGGCTAAACTAATCATTTAATTCATTTTTTTCCACTCGGTTAACAAAGAAATGCATTGGTGAACACTGCTTAGTTGATACTGTGATCAGTATACACTTCACTCCATCAGTGTATACTAGAAATGCTTCATCTATCGACAACACTGCTTTGTGTCTTTCGGCTCTATACTTCATCATAGATGAATGCAACATAATAAAGTCAATATCATCAAGTCATAGACTCATCAACAAGTTACTCAATGTGTTCCTTATCCTCATCTGTCATGTACATCTTTCCTCATGTAGATTTATCTTTTCTTCATCTTTTTCACCTTTCTTCAGATTTCTTGGTATAGTAACTTACAAGATAAGTGTTGTCAAACTAGTTGACATCAATGACAACATAATATTGATTTAATCATATTACATATCTAATCAGCAACTCCTTAGTGATCTTTAATCATAGATTCTTCAATCAGATTCCAAATCAATTGTAGTTCAACAAAAAGAAGACAAAGTATCGACAATGTCTTCAGATTCCTCGAATAATCCTAAAAAATTCATCCTTCCATAGAGGAAAGTAAGGATCCTTATTAATACAATGATTTGTTTTAGGATATATATCCTTGTACTTGTCCCTTGGGATCCAAGTTGTTCTACTACTTATTAACCTCTTTGATTCTATAATAAGGATTAAGGATGAATTTCAAGAAGATATTTCTATCTAGATGTAAGAAGTAACATGGATTAATATATAACTGTCAAGCACTAAGCTTTTAGACCAAGGTGTGTAGTAGAATTGAAACATGGATTCATATATAAATCTTCAAGAACAATTTATTGATGGAAATGGACATAGAGTAGAGAATAAGGATGTATGTAATAATCTGATGTACTTTTCTTATCAAAGCTTAACCTGTCTCTTAAACCAAAGGGGTCTTCATGTCTTTGTTTGGGTAGATAAATATAATGTATTATTTCTTTCAGAACACAATCAAATGTTAATAATTTGGATCTCCAAGCAATAATATGCTATCTACCGATACTTAAGTATAACTATGCCAGAGTATTCTGTGAAATTATTCCACATGATGGATGTAATGGATATTTAGGTAGTATTGAATGAATAGGTATATAGGTATTTGTATTGTAGTATAATTTAATTCTTTCCATCCATTCTAAGAGTCTTTTCAAAGTAATTCTTTTGGTAAATCACTATATGTCCTTCAATGGAACAAATATTTGGAAACTTTTACTCTCCTTTAGTTTTCCTTATGATTATTGCATAGTCTAGGTATCTTCAATTTTTCAATCAAGGGGATTTCTATTTTTAATAGTTCTTATCCATTTTCGTCAGTAGCATGACTTGTGGTTAGGCCACATTTTCTTAAAAAGAATCTTTATTACAAGTCAACAACCAAAAAGATCAGAATTCTAAGGAATCTGAACACACCTGTAGCCTTTTTTAAGAGTCTAGTTCTATCTGGAGAATTTTGGCAGCTGTAGCTGATAGGGTAGGCCTAAGGAATTTTTGACCAATGTATTTTACTTATTTCTTTCATTTATCAAGGACTCTATCACCTTGTATAAGAGCTTCAAGTTTCCATGGTAGCCTTCAAATTAGTTATCCTTTCTTTTTGATGGTTCCCTCGAAGGATAGCTTCAGAGACATTTTCCTTGATAATTGGTTATCTTGAAGTCGAAACAAACAAAAATTGACTTCAGATAGGCAATTACCAAGGAAAGTCTTTCTTCTTCATAGATTGGGTTCTCCTCCTTTGGGCATTTTAGTCCTCTTGAAGTTTCTTCGAGGATAGTATAGTTTAGGGGTTTTTTGCCTTTTCTCTCCTCACTCTCTTCCTTGATTAGACCTAGGTTTGACTACTTTTTTTGGATTTAACATAGGTTTGAAGTACTTTATAAAATTATAATGATCAACTTTACCTCTAAGTATATTACCAACCCATATTAGATTAGAACAGGATTTTGACTAGACAAGCTCAAATTGGTTTATGACCAATAATGTAGGCACAGGTATTTCCACTTAAGCTTCAAATATTAAGTTCCTTAAGACTTCTTTACATAAGATAATTATAATATACTGACAATGATCTTAGTCAAATTAGTGTAGTTTTTACTTTTTAGGAACTCCAGAATCAAGAAGCTTCTGGAAAGTTTTAATGCTCAGGAGATTAATCAAAATATAGTCTGAAGAAGTCTCTACCATGTTGGAAGACACCTGACTACATTTAAATCAGGCATGAACAGAAAAACTTAGAAGGCAGTTTCTTCAACCAAGCTGTGCTGATAAAGTAACCTACAATTGAAAGATTATTAGGCAGCCCAGACTTTAAATAGTTTGCCCACGAAGTTCGTAATCTCTTGTAATTCTTTTATTGAAGGAAATGCCCTCTAAAGTAATTTTATATTAATTTCTGGACCATGGTCCTAGGCTAGGCTAGAGGGTTTCTCTACCCCACTCTTCCCTACCAGTGCCTGCATTGAGCAAGGTTTTTGTATACATATTGATGAGCTAAATAAAATTATTGGCTTCGACCTTTTACCAAAATAAAATAAAATAAAAGAATCAGCATGTCTAAAAAAGTGTAACCCACTATTGTGGGGTCACCCTACAGTTATCCATGTCTTCACTATGTAGTAGTTACTAGTTTGGTGATAATATTATTCAACAGGTTCTCTTGATGATTGGTCTCTTTAAGAATATTTATGAAAATATCATATTAAATTATTTTCATTATCATTATTTTGTCCCATATTATATTTTGGGTGTCTCTATGAATGTATGAAGGTTGATGTTAACAAAAACAATATTTTTGAGTTGATCAGTTGTGTTCTCTTCAATTGTGATTGATTCCAACTTATTTATTGTCGTAAAGGAAGCATTATGGTGTGACTAAGGATTACTTAAGAGATAATTTTCTCTACAACCTAATATTTTTATCAAGGCATGTTGCTAATGATAGACCTACTTTAGGTTACAAAGGTTCATTTACTAGCTCCTTCTGGGTTGACTTGTTGGACGGTTTACGATATTGCAAACAGTATAGAAGGAAGGAAAATTTATTTATGAATGTTTACTTGAGATGAAAAGAGAGAAGTTATGTAAAGGTATATGATGCAAAAATTAGAGAAGTAAGAAATTAGAAATCAATGAAGTGTGAGAAATCTATATAATAGATTCTTTGGGATTCAAAGAGGACTACATCATCTTAATATATTGGATATTCTTGTAGAACAATTCATTCTATTTTGTTCAATTGTAAACTCTTTACGTATTTCCCTAAAGAATTTATCTTTATTTTGCAAGTCCTTTCATGTCTTTCCCTAGCATAGTGCACCTTATCCTACAAGTTTAACAAGCAATGCACTTCCGTGGTTGTAAGCCTTGAAAAAAATTGTCACATGTTTCATATTTTAAGTTAATTGTCATTGTGGTTTTCCTTTCTTGGTTTTTTCATTTAAAAACCTCAGTGTCTCTATGTACTATGATCTACTTTTTTTTTTATTAATGCTTTAAAGTTCAAAAAATTATTAAATTTTAGTTTATGTTGATCCCTCCCAACATATGAATGTGTTCAACAGATTGGTATTTGTACCAACAAGGTTTCAAAAGGTACTGGGGAAAATTTTCTATATAAAAAATTGGAAGATGATCAATTGTTGATCATTGTGGTTTATGTTGAAAATATTATCTTTGGAGGTATCAATGATAGCATGTGTACATAATTTTGAGATTGTTAGGAAAATAGGACCTCGATGGACATGCAACATGTAGAGATTCCTTTTGAAATATTATCAAGGTCACTTGATGTTGTATTATAACATTATAATATTATATTATTTTAATTATTTACTATTGAGGAAAGTAAATTAATAAAGTGTCCAATATTAAATGTGGGGTCAAGGGTTAGGTAGAAAAGGTTTTAGCACATAACTTATTTAATGTCACTTGGTGGTTTTGTGGGATCTTGTTTCTATAAAATAAACCACAAATATATTTATTGAGCTTAGATAGTTTAACATTTTTTAAAGTTGGAAGGATGACATGGGATGTGTGGTTACATGTTTGTTGATGGTTGGGGCTTTGAGTTATTTCATGGATGTATTAGAATATTGCGTTGCTAAATAATACATGGATGATGGATGCTTTTGGAGGAATAAAATAATACATGGATCAAGAAAATAATATATGGATCAAGAAAATCTATATTCATTTCTCATATCAAATGCTTGGAAGATATATTGAGTAATTTCAAAGAATGGAAAAATTCAAATTGATAAGTAAACCTATGGTTACAAGGTGTAAACTAATTAAGGATGATGAGTCTTCTCTAGAAAATTAAACTCAATACAAATTAACATTTGGTAATTTGTTGTATTCTATTGCTTATAGAGAAAAATTCATGCAAATAATTGATACGGTTGCTAAATTTTAGGTGGCATCTAAGGAAACTCATGTCAAGGTGGTAAAGAGGAAATTCAAAATTTTAAAGGAAACAATGGAATTCAGTCTATGGTATCCCAAGAGAGAACATTTTAATTTGACTACATATATAGATGCAGATTGTGTTAGAACTGTAGATGACTAGAAGAGGATAGGTGGTAGATATTTCTTTCTTGGTAATAGTCTTGTATCTTGGCAGAGAAAAAAAAAAGATTTAGCGTCCCTATCTATATTAGAAGAGAATTACATTATAGTATTTTCCCATTAGACTCAAGTTTTATGGAAGAAATAGAATTTGAATGAGATAAGAATAGAGTTTGATGATTCCATTTAGATTCTTTATGATAATACAAGTGCCACAAACATTTTTAAAGATCTTGTGATGCATTCAACAAAAAAATTGCAATTAAGTATCATTTTCTAAGAGAGAAGGTTTTAGACAAAGAGATGAAGTTGTAATTTATGTTGAGAGTGGGCAGTAAATTATAGACATTTTCATAGAAAATATTCCCAATGATACTTTTTAGTATCTCCAAAAAAAGACATGAGTAGTCTATGTTGCCTTTGATATTGTGTCATTCATGTCAATAAGAAGATGATATTTCTTTAAGGACAATGTTGTGAGAAACTAATATCTCTACAAATGAAATTAATGTTTTGATTAAGTAAAAGAAGGATTTGAAAGGTCTCGAAACCTTTAAAAAAAAGCATCAAAAGATAGGGCATTCAAAGACCATAATACAACTATGGTGCCCCACCAATCAAACCAAAGGAAAAAACCATAGTTCCTACCAGTTAAAATAAAAAACATCCAAACAAGCCACAATAAAGGGCGATCAATATTTACATTTTTTTCCATCCTTATGTGAATGTAAATTCATATCAAAATAAGGACTGGAAGATTTAAATTTCTTTCCCTTAACTGTTGTCCATCCATCCTCCACCTTTTCAGCAACCTTCTACCAAGCCAAAGAAGAGCTAGAAGAGACCACTAAAGGGTGGGTCATATCAAAAACCACTGAAGGGGTAGGAATAGAACCATGACTAGAGACAACATCAATGATCTAGGCAGGAACAACAATAGAAACACTAGAAGGGATAGTATTAATAGTCTGAACCAAAGCCGCATCAAAGATAGCATCAGTAGCTTCAAAGACAACATCAAAAGCATCATAGTTATCTTTAGAAGCTCTAGCCAAAGCATGATCAGTCTGAGGAGGGAAATAAATTGAACCCCTATCCTTAGAGATTTTACGAACTATATAATGGTGGTCAAAAGCCCCCAACCACCAAGAAGGTAATTTCTTTGATTTAACCTTATCGGATAAACACAGCACGACAAGATGACCAGTCTTGTGGCATTTCATACATCTGAATAGAATACCCTCATAATCTAGATTCTAAGTCCAAGTAAGCCAAAGTTATCTTCTTAGGAAGACCCTTAAAAATCAAATTAATGTTTTATTATGGATATTTTTTAATACCCCTCCATAGTTTTCTTTTCAATTTTTTTGCAAAACTCTTTTAGGCCGCTTTCATGTGTGTGTTTCTTATTTCATAGATACTTGAGCATAAGAATGTATGTCATTGATACTTATGGTTTTGTTGATCCCATACTTGCAAGTGTATAGTTGGCATGTATTTTTTATATTTTTTTTAATGTGTTTGATATGGTTGAGGGGCAAAATCATAGCTACTTGCGAGATCTACATGATTGGCCTATCCCCACCATTTTTTTCTATATAAATATATATTTATACATGTATGTACATGCTCATTTTTATGTAGGTTAGTAGGTACCAGGCATCGACTTCCATCAATTTCCAAGATAAGTGTGCCCTATCACAATATCTGATGTAGGAGCATCTTGGGTCTTGAGAAATCTTGCATCACCAAAAAAAAATATTTCATGTTTCCTGTAATAGTCTGATGTTTGTTTTAGCGTTGATATTTCTATTGGTTTCTTTCCTTGTGAAGTTAATGCGGTGATTTGAACCTAATTGTGAACACTCTCCTAAGGACGCACGTCTTAATTCACTTGGATCTGGAAGTTATCACAATTTTCCTTGGGCATCAATTTTCTACCAGTTTCGCTCATGAAACGTGTGGTATTTCAGCTTGCATGGTTCCGTGCGGGAAAATTGGATCTTTCATGCTTGGGGATCTATTCTTGGATCTTGTGTGGACCTAAATAAAACTTCACATCATGTTTTGTTGTTTCTAGCTTTAGTTTTGGTTTCTCCTCCTAAGTGGACCTATATTGTAATTAAATGCCTGACTAGCCGACTTCTAGCTTTGCTGGCTATATATTTGGAGCTTAGGTTGTTTAGTAGGTAGTACTAGAGGATGGAAGGATAGAAATAGTATGAGCGCATGAAATAATATAAGAGCTTTGATTTTGATATCATTAATTCTCATTGTATAAGGTCGAAACCTGGAAGGCCTTACAGTCGGGCATGTTAGAGGATTAATATAATTGCTCCAGTGTTGTGACCAATTGTTTGTCACATATCCATTGCTTTCCATTGAATTAATGTGGTTTTCATATTGCTTCCATTGTGTAACTCTTCACAGGGCTTGTTTGTGGGTTTAAGAAGTCTCAATTAACTCTGATTTTGACTACACCTACCCTGCCCTTGTGTCAAGTGGTATCAGAGCGAAGTTATCACTTTATATGTTTTTAAAAATATCATTAAAAAGAGTATAAGTTATTGAAATATTATTTTTCTAAAATAATTTAATTTCTTTGGTAATTAGACCCAAACTGGTATAAAACGTGCATTTAATAAACATTTCTAATTGAAAAAGTTGAAGCATTTATCTAGCTTGCCTAGAATGAATCTAGCTAGACCATGTGCTTGATATAAATTAATTTTTAGTTATAAATACTTAAATTTAGTTGTACTAATAAGTTATCCTAAAATGTGACACAACTTTGTGTTTTTACCCTCAAGTTTCACTATTCTCAGCATATATAAATTATTTTTATATCATTGACTTAGCGTGTCTGCATTATATCTTTAGGGAATTCAAAGTAAAGGTGTTAGTAAGTTCTTCATCATTTATAATAGCAAGTATTCTAAAAGATTCATATGTGCACACTTGGATAGGCAAGATTCACATACTAACTACATGTTCAAGATTATTAATTTGGCTTATGTGTTAGCAATCATCATAGTTATAATACTTTGGCACTTCTCTATTGTGAATGAAGAAATTATTTATCATCCCAATGATATTTCATGTTCACTTTTCAAAGATGAAAGACATACAATAAAATTGAATATCCTTACACTCAGGAAATAGGAGATCTCTATGTAGCAACAGCTAGACAAAGAGTGATGTTGTGACAACAAGGATCTATGTATTAGTCGATGGAGATTAGTATTTCAAAAAATGTTAATTATTTGATCTCCAAAGAATTTTCTTTGTATTGGGTGTATAAACATAATATATATTTAAAAACTGGTTATACATTTTGTTTAAAGACCATTGGAATTGATTGGTGTTAACATTTTTTATTCATAATCTCAGTTGTATAGAAATGATTTTAAAGAGAAAATATTTTTTATTACACGTCAAGATCATTTCAAAAATGACGTCTTTGGAAATAAGGTAAAAGTCATCAAATTAAAGTGTCAGGTTGAAGTTTTTGGAAACCAATCTAACTGTTAAAACAAAGAATGAATTCTCATAAAAGGATGATTGAATAGTGTACGATTATGAGGATGCAAACCATGTCAACTTGAAGAAGATGCTTTCTAATTACATTAGTTTTTATAAATGAGGGTATGATTGTTGAATTAGCATTAGAAAGGTTTTGGATATTCAAAATATGGAAATCTCAAAAGACATTAATGATAATAAGTGTTGAATATCTCTAAAAGAAAGAGACTCATTAAACAAAGTAAAAATAGTATGAATGGACTAAATTTATACAAAATTCTCACCATGATGTCAATGTGAAAATGATGTGAGGGTTATGATGAGTATTGTTGATTATTTTTTGTGTTCATATTCAAGGTTCATTATCATGGAGAAAAATAATTATGTCAGTTGAGTTGCATGGAGAAAAGTTTTTATTTTATTTTCTTATTTGAATGATATTTTTTATTGGATTGTAATAAGCTCTTAACTGTGCAAGAGGGTTTGGTTGTGTTATTGAAATTATCATGATCTTGAACATTTATGTCTGTAACAGTTTGTAGAAGTTTTGTGACAAGATTAAGGTTACAAATTTGATTAAGGAAGCAAAACAATATCTTTGAGATTAAAGACCTAACAATATTATGGTGTCATGTTTATCATTATTATTATATAAAAGAAGCATAATGATATCATTGAGTATATAGTGTTGAAAGGAATATTTTGTATAATCTTGTTAAATTTTTTATGATAAAATATTGTAATATGGATTGAATGAAAATAGAGTATACCATATTGAAATCTTCTTGTTATTATATGATTAGGAAGTGGGTGATTTCGTTAAGTTTTTACTAGCGAGACAATTTTTCTATGTGAGGTTGTATATGTTGTATGAGGCATTAATTTTTCTAGTGAGGCCCTAATGTACACTATGTGAGGCATCATTTTTGCTAGTGAGGAATAATAAAAAGGATTCTTGACGTGGATTTTTACCCTTAGGGATTTAATACTATAAAATATTATCTCAAGCACGGTCTATATGTGTATTCATGATTTGTGTTATGCTATATTATTTATGATATCATATCATTTACTCGACATATATCTTATGTTGATTTAAAGGTCATTTGTTGAGAAAATGTCATCATGTATAAGTGAAAATGAAGAAGTAAAAGTGATCATGTCTAAGAACCACAACATCATCATAAATTTAAAACATATAAAGAAGTATCTAGGTGTCATAGTAAAAGTATCATCTCATGTCCACCATCACAAAACAAAGCAAAATGACAAAATAAATGTGTCCATGTGGAGGGGAATTACATCCTCCCCCCTAGAAATGGGCTTACTCTTGGAAGCCCTCAAATAGATAAGGGTACAACTCTCTCATTTGTGATGCCTCCTCCCATGTAGTTGAATGCTCATCATTGGGGTCCCATTGGACCCTTACCTAGTCTATTGTTCGACCCCTGAGGGACAAACCCCATTGCTGGAGTATACGTACGGGCTCTAGCGCCAGCTTCCCATCCACGACCTGCAAGGTAGTGGACAATCAATTACATGTGTAGTATTAGGATGATACTACCTAAGGACTGGTACATGATAAACACTATGAATATGAGATAGGCTAGGTGGTAAGGAAAGATGATAAGCAATAGGACCAATACGCTCAAGAATCTCAAAAGGACCTACAAAGAGAGGCAACAACTTAGATACCTTTCCAAAATGGATTGGGCTCTTTCATGGCTGTACTCTTAAAAATACTCTATCACTGACTGCAAATTTTCAATCTATGGGTATGTGCAAGATCATGAGGGGCCAAACTATGTCCAAAAGTGGCAATGAAAAATCAGCAAATCAGGGTTAGTCAACTTGATGTGAAAATTTGAACTACCTATCAACCTAATACCGAAAAGTTGTAAGAATAGAATATGTAGGAAATTGAATGTAGTTTCTAAACTACTAGGCCTTTTCTAAAAAAAAATTAATATAATTGGTGAAAAGTATAGATTTCAATACAGTAGTACAAAAATTTTAGGAAAAAAATAAGAAGTAGGTGTATGTCTTACCACCTTAATCATGATCAAATGATAATATTTGTTTATAAGATTTAATATATAAGTAGTGGACTCATGTCCAGATGTGACGCATATTTTTTTGTAATTTTATTTCAAAAAAATAATTAATTATGAATTTTCTGCTACAACATTTTTAGAATAAAAAAACTTCCGTGTCTAACCACCTTAACTCATTCAAAAGTTTAAAAAATTCAAAATTTTTATTTTTTTTCTTATAGTAGGCAAAGCATAGAATGTGACACATTTTTCGGATTTCAAAAATGTTATACCGTTTGAAAGTTATAGTCATTTTTCAATCAGTATATAAATCAGCACTTTAGAGGTAGCTCAATTAGAAAATAACTAATAATTACTTACTAAATTCAAAATTTGACACAATTATATCGATAGAAAGATGATAATATCCTTAAAATACCCTTTCAAAGTCTGCAACTCAGAGAAACAGGGGAAAAACATGTATTTGAGACATTTCAATAGTTGACCATGTAGGTTTGGTGCACAAGGCAATATCGAGCCTAATCGGGTACCTGATATTTTCGAGTACCCGAAAATGATGGCAGAATTTTTAATTTTCACTTTCCCTTCCCTCCACTTTCTCCCTCCCATTTCTACATCTTTCATATGATATATTATATATAAAAAACTATATATTAGATATAAATTAAATATTTATAATATCAATTATATATTAAATATTATATAATATACATTTTACATTAAATATTATTTAATATATATTAATATTAAAAACTATATATTAGATTATATATTATATATATTAAATATTATATATAATATACATTTTACATTAAATATTATTTAATTATATATTAATATAAAAAATAGATTCTGGTTGAATCGGACAATTGTACCATGCTTGTTGATAATCTGGCAGCTCAACAGAGTCATTGGGAGGTTAAACAAGAACAACTAGATGGATCTTTGAACCTGTCAAAGATTATGGAGAGCAGGGAAGGGTTTGGTAAAATGAGCAGCTATACTAGAAATTATGGAAGTTCCGTAGAACTGACCACAATAATAAATTTAAAGAAGAGATCAGCGGCGACGTGATATTATGAGGAAAGCCTTGCCGTTTCGATGGTGCCACCCCAATATTATGAAGAATTTCTTGCTGCTCCAATGCCAGTGCCACCTCTATCTCAGACTTTCGCCATTGCTTCTCATCATTACTTTGAGATATGGCAGGGATTGTGGGCTTTTGCACAGCATAGTCCATCATAAATTCTCTATAAATCATCATGTGTTATAGTATTTTGCGCGTTTCTGAATGACATACTCGAAGAATTTAATTTTCACCATAATTTTGGCTCCATGGATTGTCATTTTGCGCTCAGAGAGAAGCTACAAATTGCAAGAATTTGATAAATTTGGTTTATTTCATTTTCTTCCTCTACCATTTCTGAGTAATACGATTTTGTTTTTGTCCGTCTTAAATGATTTCGCCTGAAGTTAATGAATTTTTTTAGATGATTTTTTCTGAAGTTAATGAAATTTCTTCCATGGATGCTAATGAAATCTCTTCCATGAAGGCCGATAAGAAATTTACATTCAGATTTAATAAATTTGATAGCTTGAATGTTCTTTGTTGCATAAGGTTATTTTCATGCTTTGTGATTCATGCAATTCCTTAATAGTTTCATTCTTAACAGAATTCATAACTAGATTTTCCATAGTTAATTTTCTTCTTGATCATTGCAATATTTTCTCCTCAACTGAACATTTTGTAATTAGTTGATATACAATCACATGATTCTCTTAGCCAATCCTGTGGGCTCACGATTGAGCCTGTAGATCCACAAAAGGATTGAAATCTGGATCTGGTGGAAGAGTAGTATTAGCAAGAAGTCATTCACTAACATCTCATCTTTATAAGAACTAAATTTTGATTCACTAGAAGCACTAAAGAATCTAGAATGACCCCTTTTGACACATTGGAATGCTCAAGTGTGTCTTAAGGGGTCGTAGCACACCTTCGAACACACATGAGCATTCAAATGTGTCAAATGGGGTCATGGGGACTCCCTAGGGGGCCTAGTATGCCTTATCACATCTTAGGACCCCTAGGAAGTCCCCATGACCCCTTTTGAGACATTGGAATGCTCAAGTGTGTCTTAAGGGGTCATAGGACCCCTTTAGACATAATTCAGCATTCAAATGTGTCAAAAGGGGTCATGGTGACTCGCTAGGCATTAGAGTTTGCCTTATCACGTGTTAGGACCCCTAGGAAGTCCTCATGACCCCTTTTGACACATTTAAACACTCAAGTGTGTCTTAAGAGGTCCTAGGACCCCTCCGAACACACTTGAGCATTTGAATGTGTCAAAAGGGGTCATTGGGACTCCCTAGGTGTTCTAGAACACCTTATCACATTTTAGGACCCCTATGAAATCCCCATGATCCCTTTTGACACATTTGAATGCTCAAATGTGTCTTAACAAGTCTTAGAACCCCTTCGAACACACTTGAGAGTTCAAATGTCTCAAAAGGGGTCATAGGGATTCCCTAGGGGTCCTAGTCTCCCTTATCATGCATTAGGACCCCTAGGAAGTCCCCATGACCCCTTTTGACACATTGGAACACTCAAGTGTGTTGTAAGGGGTCTTAGGACTCCTTCGGACACACTTAAGGGTTCAAATGTGTCAAAAGGGGTCATGGGGACTCCCTAGGGGTCCTAGTATGCCTTATCAAGCGTTAGGAACCCCAGGAAGTCCCCATGACCCCTTTTGACCCATTGGAACATTCAAGTGTGTCTTAAGGCATCTTTGCACCCCTTCAAACACACTTTAGCATTCAAATGTGTCAAAAGGGGTCATGGGGACTCCCTAGGGGTCCTAGTATGCCTTATCACATGTTAGGATCCCTAGGGAGTCCCCATGACCCCTTTTGACACATTGGAATGCTCAAGTGTGTCTCAAGGGGTCATAGGACCCCTTCAGATAAACTTGACCATTCAAATGTGTCAAAAGGGGTCATGGGGGCTCCCTAGGGGTCCTAGTACACCTTATCACGCGTTAGGAACACTAGGGAGTCCCCATGACCCCTTTTGACACATTTGCATGCTTAAGTGTGTTCAAAGGGGTCCTACGACCCCTTCGGACACACTTAAGCATGAAAATGTGTCAAAAGGGGTCATGGGGCCTCCCTAGGGGTCCTAGTATGGCTTATCAAGTGTTAGGACCCCTAGGTAGTCCCCATGACCCCTTTTGTAACATTTGAATGCTCAAGTGTGTCTTAAGGGGTCTTAGGACCCCTTCGGACACACTTCAGCATTCAAATGTGTCAAAAAGGGTCATGGCGACTCCCTAGGGGTCCTAACACATGATAAGGCATAATAGGACCCCTACGGAGTCCCGATGACCCCTTTTGACACATTCAAATGCTCAAGTGTGTCTTAAGGGGTGTTAGCAACCCTTCGGACACACTTGAGCATTCAAATGTGTCAAAAGGGGTGATGGGGACTCCCCGAGGATCCTACTATGGCTTATCACGTGTTAGGACCCCTAGAGAGTCCCCATGACACCTTTTGACACATTTGAATGCTCAAGTGTGTCTTAAGGGGTCTTAGGACCCATTTTGACACATTAGAACACTCAAGTGTGTCTTAAGGGGACTTAGGACCCCTTCAGACATAGTTGAGCATTCAAATGTGTCAAAAGGGGTCATGGGGACTTCCTAGGAGTCCTACTATGCCCTATCATGCATTAGGATCCCTAGGGAATCCCCATCACCCCTTTTGACACATTTGAACACTCAAGTGTCTCTTAAGGGGTCTTAGGACCCCTTTCGACACACTAGAATGCTCAAGTGTGTCATAAGGGATCTTAGGACCCCTTTGGACACACTTGATTGTTTAAATGTGTCAAAAGGGGTCATGGGGACTTCCTAGGGGTCCTAGTACACGTTATCATGGATTAAGACCCCTAGGGAGTCCCCATGACCCCTTTTGACACATTTGAACACACAAGTTTCTCTAAAGGGGTCTCAGGACCCCTTCAGACATGCTTGAGCATTTAAATGTGTCAAAAGGGGTCATGGGGACTCCCTAAGGGTCCTACTATGCCTTATCACATGTTAGGACCCCTAGGGAATCCCCATGACCCTTTTTGACACATTTGAATGGTCAAGTGTGTATTAAGGGGTCTTAGGACCCCTTTTGACACATTAGAGCACTCAAGTGTGTCCTAAGGGGTCTTAAGACCCCTTAAAACAAACTTGAGTGTTCAAATGTGTCAAAAGGGGTCATGGGTACTTCCTAGGTGTCCTACTATGCCTTGGCATGCATTAGGACCCATAGGGAGTCCCCATGACCCCTTTTGACACATTTGAACACTCAAGTATGTCTTAAGGGGTCTTAGGACCCCTTCTGACACATTGTAGTGCTCAAGTGTGTCTTAAGGGGTCTTAAGACCCCTTTAGATAGACTTGAGCATTCAAATGTGTCAAAAGGGGTCATGGGGACTTCCTAGGGGTCCTAGTATGCCTTATCACACATTAGGACCTGTAGGGAGTCCCCATGACCACTTTTGACACATTTGAATGCTCAAGTGTGTCTTAAGGTGTCTAAGGACCCCTTCAAACACACTTTAGCATTAAAATGTTTCAAAAGGGGTCATGGGGACTCCCTAGGGGTCCTAGTTCACCTTATCATGCGTTAGGACCCCTAGGGAATCCCCATGACCCCTTTTGACACATTCGAATGGTCAAGTGTGTCTTAAGCAGTCTTAGGATCCCTACGAACACACTTGAGCATTTGAATGTGTCAAAAAGGGTCATGGGGACTCCCTAGAGTTCATCGTATGTCTTATCACACATTAGGACCCCTAGGAAGTGCCCATGACCATTTTTGACATATTGGAATGGTCAAGTGTGTCTTAAGGGGTCTTAGGACCCCTTTAGACACACTTGAGTGCTCAAATGTGTCAAAAGGGGTCATGGGGACTCCCTTGGGGTCCTAGTACACCTTATCATGTGTTAGGACGCCTAGGAAGTCCCCATGACCCCTTTTGACACATTGGAACACTCAAGTGTGTCTTAAGGAGTCTTAAGACCCCTTCAAACATGCTTGAGCATTCAAATGTGTCAAAATGGATCATGTCAACTTCCTAGTATGCCTTATCATGTGTTAGGATCCCTAAGAAGTCCCCATGACCCCTTTTGACACATTGGAACATTCAAGTGTGTCTTAAGGGGTCTTAGGACCCCTTCGGACACACTTGAACCTTCAAATGTGTCAAAAGGGGTCATGGGGACTCCCTAGGTGTCCTAACAGTTGATAAGGCATACTAGGACCCCTAGGGAGTCCCCATGACCCCTTTTGACACATTTGAATGCTCAACTATGTCCGAAAGCATCCTAAGACCCCTTAAGATACACTTGAGCGTTCTAATATGTCAAAAGGAGTCCAAAGACCCCTAAAGAAACACTTGAGCCTTCAAATGTGTCAAAAAGGCTCATGGGGACTTCCTATGGGTCCTAACATGTGATATTGCATACTAGGACCCCGTCAGAGTCCCCATGACCCCTTTTGACACATTTGAATGCTCAAGTGTGTCTCACACACAATTGAGCATTCAAATGTGTCAAAAGGGGTCATGGGGACTCTGTAGGGTTCATAGTATGCCTTATCATGCATTAGAAGCCCTAGGGAGTCCCCATGACCCCTTTTGATAGATTTGAACTCTCAAATGTGTCTGAAGGGGTCCTAAGACCCCTTAAGACACACTTGAGCATTCAAATGTGTCAAAAGGGGTCATGGGGACTCCCTAGGTGTCCTAACACATGATAAGGTGTACTTGGACCCCTACAGAGTCCCCATGATCCCTTTTGACACATTTAAATATGCAAGTGTGTCCAAAGGGGTTCAAAAACCCCTTAAGACACACTTGAGCATTCAAATATTTCAAAATGTGTCATGGGGACTCCCTAGGGGTCCTAACGCATGATAAGGTGTACTAGGACCCCAAGGAAGTCCCCATGACCCCTTTTGACACATTCGAATGCTCAAGTGTGTCCGAAGGGGTCCTAAGACCCCTTAAGACACACTTGAGCATTCCAATGTCTCAAAGGGGTCCTAAGACCCCTTAAGACACACTTGAGCATTCCAATGTGTCAAAGGGGTCCTAAGACCCCTTAAGAAACACTTGAGCAATCAAATGTGTGAAAAGGGGTCATGGGGACTCCCTAGGGGTCCAACGGCATGATAATGCATAGTAGGACCCCTCAGAAGTGCCCATGACCCCTTTTGATACATTTGAAAACTCAAGTATGTCTGAAGGGGTCCTAAGACCCCTTAAGACACACACGAGGATTCCAATGTGTCAAAAGGGGTCCTAATACCCCTTAAGACACACTTAAGTGTTCAAATGTGTCAAAAGGGGTCATGGGGACTCCCTAGGGGTACGCCTTATCACACATTAGGACCTCTAGGGAGTCCCCATGACCCCTTTTGACAAATTGGAATGCTCAAGTTGGTCTTAAGGGGTCTTAGGACCCCTTCAGACACACTTGAGCATTCAAATGTGTCAAAAGGGGTCATGGGGGCTCCCTAGGGGTCCTAGTATGCCTTATCACACGTTAGGACCCCTAGGGAGTCCTGATGACCCCTTTTGACACATTTGAATGGTCAAGTTTGTCTGAAGGGGTCTTAGGACACCTTCAGACACACTTGAGCATTGAAATGTGTCAAAAGGGGTCATGGGGAATCCTAAGGGGTCCTAGTACGCCTTATCAGGTGTTAAGATCCCTAGGGAGTCCCCATGACCCCTTTTGACACATTTGAATGCTCAAGTGTGTCTCAAGGAGTCATACAACCCCTTCAAACATGCTTGAGTGTTCAAATGTGTCAAAAGGGGTCATGGGGACTCCCTATGGGTCCTAACGCATGATAAGGCATACTAGGACCCCTACGGAGTCCCCATGACCCCTTTTGACACATTTGAATGCTCAAGTGTGTCTTAAGGGGTCTTAGGACACCTTCAGACACACTTGAGCCTTCAAATGTGTCAAAAGGGGTCATGGGGACTCTCTAAGGGTCCTACTACACCTTATCACATGTTAGGACCCTTAGGGAGTCTCCATGACCTCTTTTGACACATTTGAGTGCCCAAGTGTGTCTTAAGGGGTCTTAAGACCCCTTTTGACACAATGGAATGTTCAAGTGTGCCTTAAGGGGCTTATGACCCCTTCAGACACACTTGAGCTTTCAAATGTGTCAAAAGGGGTCATGGGGACTTCCTAGCAGTCCTACTATGCCTTACCATGCGTTAGGATCCCTAGGGAGTCCCCATGACCCCTTTTGATAGATTTGAATGCTCAAGTGTGTCTTAAGGAGTCTTAGGATCTATTTTCACACATTGGAATGCTCAAGAGTGTGTTAAGGGGTCTTAAGACCCTTTAAGACACACTTGAGCATTCCAATGTGTCAAAAGGGGTCCTAAGATGCCTTAAGACACAATTCAGTGTTCAAATGTGTCAAAAGGGGTCATGGGGACTCCCTAACGGTCCTACTATGCCTTATCACATGTTAGGACCCCTAGGGAGTCCCCATGACCCCTTTTGACACATTTGAACACTTAAGTGTGTCTAAGGGGTTTTAGGACCCCTTTTGACAAATTGGAATGCTCAAGTGTGTCTTAAGGGTTCTTAGGACCTGTTCAAACACACTTGAGTGTTCAAATCTATCAAAAGGGGTCATGGAGACTTCCTAGGGGTCCTACTATGCCTTATCACACGTTAGGACCCCTAGGGAGTCCTGATGACCCCTTTTGACACATTTGAATGCTCAAGTGTTTCTTAAGGGGTCTTAGGACCCCTTTTAACACATTGGAATTCTCAAGTGTGTCTTAAGGCGTGTTAGGATGCCTTTGGACACACTTGAACATTCAAATGTGTCAAAAGGGGTCATGGAGATTTTCTAGGGGTCCTAGTATGCCTTATCATGCATTAGGATCTTTAGGGAGTCTGCATGACCCCTTTTGACACATTTGAATGCTCAAGTGTATATTAAGGGGTTTTCAAACCTATTCATATGCACTTGAGCATTCAAATGTGTCAAAAGGGGTCATGGGGACTCCGTAGGGGTCCTAGTACACCTTATCACGCATTAGGACCCCTAGGGAATCCCCATGACCCATTTTGACACATTTGAATGCTCAAGTGTGTCTTAAGGTGTATTAGGACCCCTTCAAATGCACTTGAGTGTTCAAATGTGTCAAAAGAGGTCATGGGGACTCTTGTAAGGAAACTCAAGTGCGGAAACAACTTCCTACACTAATCTCTATAGGAGAGTATTGTGCAAATTCTTATAAATCCTTACAATTTCAGATTCGTTAACTACTTGAACAAAGATATTGCAACCACATACCATACATACAAAAAATAGAGAATGACACAATGATATACCCTGGGGAAATCCTTTCGGTAAAAAACCTCAGCACTCCAAAACCTGCACAATGTATTATCTTCAACACAAAGATTACAATACACTTGCAATGCAAGTTCTTTTAGGAAATGAGAGACAAAGCCAACAAGACTTAAATTTTGTTATATCTCTCCCATAGGAGTAGCATCATATATATAGACTCCTCTAGACCCAAAAATAGGCACAACCACCAAGACCCATGCACAAAGCCAAATGTACACAGTTGTTACATGCAATCCCAAGAATAGGTGTCCATCCCGAGAATAGACTATGACAACTTGTCATAGAATCCACCAAAAATAATGGTCACAAGAGAAGTGTAAGAGAATCTGTCATACCAACCTATTTTTGGCATATTCTCTTACACACACCAACCACTTCTTCTTGGGTGCCCAAATAAGCCCAAGTCATAAGATGCTCTTACACCTGTGATAGCACATTCCTTAAATAGTTCTTATGCATCGTAGGAATCCATCATGACCATTTCAGTCATGATCTCCTTACGCACAAGATGTCGACACATCAAGTGGAGTGACACATCAACATGCCAACTACACATGTACACTCACACTTAATTACATTATTTGAAAAAAATACATTTACAAAACAAATAATAAGAATAGGAATTATCCAAGGTTGAGACACCTTATTCCTAACATTCTCCCACTTTTTGAACACCTTGTAAGAGCAAAAGGAACATAACAGGAACTTTAACTACTATAGGCCAAAAGGCCCATAGACTCCGAACACCATCTAAACTTCTTAGTGCCCACTGGTTTCGTTAATGCATCTGCAACATTCTTCACAGTATCTACCTTCTCCAAATTTAGCTTTCCATCTTCCACCATATCTCTCACAAAGTGAAACTGCACATCAATGTGCTTCGTTCTGGCATGGAAAGTTGGATTCTTTGCAAGGCAAATAGCGCTCTAACTGTCACACCAAATAGTAATCCATTCTGCATCAACACCAACATCAGAACACAATCTTCTAAGCCAAATGGCTTCTTTACAAGCATGAGTAGCAACCATGTACTCAGCTTCTATAGTGGACAAAGCAACCACAGGTTGTCTCTTACTCATCCAACTAATGGCACCACCAAACATAGTGAACACATAAGCACTAGTGGATCTCCTACTATCAATATCACCCGCCCAATCTGAATCCACAAAACCATGAATACAAACTGAATGCGGAGATCTAGAAGAGTTACCATGATAACATATGGAGTAATCTGATGTACCCCTCAAATATTTGAATACTCGCTTAACTGCATCCCAATGTACCCATCCAAGATTAGCCATAAACTGACTCAGGACTCCCACTACTTGAGCAATGTATGGTCTAGTACAGACCATAGCATACATATGACTACCAACTACACTAGCATAAGGTACTCTACTCATGTCCTCCACCTCACTAGGAGATTTTGGACAATCATCTACAGATAACTTTGTTCCCACAAAAATAGGAACACATAGTGGTCTACAATCTACCATGCTAAACCTGTCCAACATAGACTTCACATACTTACTCTGACTCAACCAAAGTTTTCTATTAGACCTATCTCTACTGATTTCCATACCCAAGATGTACCTAGCTGCCCCAAGATCTTTCATCTCAAACTGTGCTGATAACTGAGATTTAAAATCACAAATCATACTCTTACCCTTCCCAAACAGCAACATATCATCAACATATAATGCAACAATAAGAAGGCGATCATTTTCAACTCTGAAATAAACACAATGATCTAATTTTGATCTTACAAATCTAATTGACAACATAAAGGCATCAAACTTAAGGTACCACATCCTAGGAGATTGCTTCAAAACATATAGAGATTTCTTTAATCTGCAAACTAAGGATTCTTTACCTTTAACAATGTAGTGCTCAGGCTATGACATATAAATCTCTTCCTCCAAATCACCATGAAGGAAAGCTGTCTTCACATCCATTTGTTCTATCTCTAAATCATATGATGTAGCAAGAGATAAAATAAATATAATGGATGTCAACTTTGCAATAGGAGAGAATATTTCACCATAATCTATTCACTCTACTTGTGAATACCCCTTTGCAACCAATCTAGCTTTATACCTTTCAACACTTCCATCTGCATAGAATTTCTTCTTGAACACCTATTTACAGCCAACAAATTTTCTCCCTTTAGGCAAAGGTACAAGGTCCCAAGTTTTGTTTTTCTCCAATGAAGCCATCTCATCATCCATAGCCTCAATCCAAGAACCTGCATCTTCCATGCCCAAAGCCTCTTTCACAGATCTAGGCTCATCAGTGTTAGTAATCAAAGCAAAGGCACAACTAGAATCTAACATAGAATAACCAAACCTTTCTAGTTTCTTTCTTTCTCTCATGGATCTCCTCAAGGGCTGTGGTTGAGGTTGTTCTTCCTCTTCTTTTGAACTATCAGAGCTGCTAGAGCTCTCCTCATCATTAGGCCCAACATGGTCTCTCTGTTCAGTCTTCTCAGGGGTAGGAGGCAACTGAACAACATCTTTTTCCTTTTCTTTTTCATCTAGTTGTAGCACAATAGGAGAAGATGTTAGCTCTCTGAAAATAACATTTATACTATACAACACCTTACTAGTCACAGGATCCCAAAGCTTGTATCCTTTCACACTAGCACTGTATCCGATGAAAATACATTTAACAACTTTGTTTTCCAACTTAGATCTTTTCTCCTTTGGAACATGTGCATAAGCTTCACAACCAAAAACATGAAGATGTCTAATTGAAGGCTTCTTACCAGACCACACCTCCATGGGTGTCTTACCAACAAGGGCTGATGTAGGAGATCTGTTAACCAGATAGCAAGCAATGGCCATAGCTTCAGCCCAAAACCTTTGTTCTAAACTAGCTCCACTAAGCATACTCCTAGCCTTCTCCATCAATGTCCTATTCATTCTCTCTGCAACTCCATTTTTCTATGGGGTATAACGAGTTGTCTTATGCCTCTCGATACCTTGTTCTTTATAGAACTGTTCAAACTCTGCTGAGCAAAACTCACCACCATTGTCAGTTCTCACACACTTAATCTTCTTACTAGTTTGATTTTCTACAAGAGCTTTAAATTCCTTGAACTGACTAAAGACTTGTGTCTTACTTTTAAGGAAATAAATCCACGTCCTTCTACTGTAATCATCTATGAAAGATACAAAAAATACATACTTGGAGATTGAAGGAACTTTTACAGGACCAAATACATCAGAATGAATAAGATCCAAAACATCAGAAGATTTGTGAGAACTAGAGTAAAAATGAACACGATTTTGTTTACCATAGACACAATGTTCACAGAAGTCAAACTCGAGATTGCAATCATTTAACCCCTCAATGAGATTTTTATTTTTCAGGGTTCTGAGACCCTTTTCACCAATGTGGCCAAATCTCATATGCCACAACATTATCTTTTCTGTAGGAAGCTTAGCTTCCAAAGTGTTTGCACTACCATCAAAACCAATAGCCACAGACTTCTTCACTACTTGTTCAGATGGTGAGAATGAAGAACTATTACATAGAGGAATACATGCATCTAGCTAAAATAAGGTACCTCTCCTAGTACCCCTTGCAAGCACTATCGATCCTCTTATCATCTTGCATCCTTCTTTCAAAAAAACAACTTGCACACCTAAATCATTCAACATACTTAAAGATAATAGGTTTCGTGCCAAACCCAGAATGTGCATAACTTTGTTGATTTCCTTTACTCATCCATCAGGAAATTTGATAGTGACCCTTCCACATCCAACTATCTTTAGGTGAGAATCATCACCCAAGTACACCTTTCCACCATCGAACTCTTCATATTTTGAGAACCAGTTTCGATGAGAGGTCATGTGAAAAGATGCACCTGAGTCAACCAACCACATGTCATCAGATGCATGGTCTGTCAAAGCTGTGATGAATGCATCACCATCTTCTTGAGATATTTCTAAAGCTGAATCTGAACCTTGCTTCTTCTTCTTCGACTCTTTGCAGTCTTTACGAAAGTGCCCAGATTTATCACAGTTCCAACATTTTTCCTTGGACTTATTGGAAGTCTTTGACTTCCCATAGGATTTGGATCTACCCTTATTGTCAGACTTATTGTCATTTTTCTTCCCTCTTTCAATGGATCTCCCACGAACAGCAAGGGATTCTTTTTTCAAAACGGAAGCCTTTCTCCGCATCTCCTCTAATAGTAGCGAAGACACCACATCATCCATTTTTAAGGTGACTAAAGTGCTTCCAAGAGCCATCTCAAGATGGTCCCATGAATCCAGTAAAGAACACAAAAGTGTGTAGCAACGATCCTCCTCCTCTAACTTGACACCAGCTGATGTCAATTGTGCAGCCAGTAGATTAAATGCATTTAAATGATCCATTAAGGATCCACCTTCCTCCATTCATAGAGAGTACAACTTCTTCCTTAGGAACAACTTGTTCACTAGATATTTGGCCTGATACATGGCCGCAAGTCTTTCCCACAAACTATTTGTGGTTTTCTCATCTAGAACATTTAGAAGGACTGCATCGGTTAAATAGAGTCTTATGAGACCCTTAGCTTTACGGTTTTTGATATCCCAATCTACTTGAGCTATAGTTTCTAGTCTTGTAGCACTTGAAGTCACTTCCCATAGGTCACAATCTTCCAACATGTCTTCCATCTTGAGTTTCCACAACTCGAAATTAGTGCCATTAAATTTCTCCACCTCCATTCTTCCATATGATGAACTTGCCATCTCAATCTGCAAATAAGATTCAGAATGCTCTACAAAAAACTCCCACTCAAACTTGAGATCAGCTCAAAAAACCCTACCCAACAACTAGGATCAAAATTTGATCAAGCTCTGATACCACTTGTAAGGAAACTCAGTTGCGGAAACAGCTTCCTACGCTAATCTCTATAGGAGAGTATTGTGAAAATTCTTATAAATCCTTACAATTTTAGAGTCGTTAACTACTTTAACAAAGATATTGCAACCACATACAATACATACAGAAAAATAGAGAATGACACAATGATATACCCTGGGGAAAACCTTTCGGTAAAAAACCCTAGCACTCCAAAACCTGCACAATGTATTATCTTCAACACAAAGATTATAATACACTTGCAATGCAAGTTCTTTCAGGAAATGAGAGACAAAGCCAACAAGACTTAAATTTTGTTATATCTCTCCCATAAGAGCAGCATCATATATATAGACTCCTCTGGACCCAAAAATAGGCACAACCACCAAGACCCATGCACAAAGCCAAATGTACATAGTTGTTACATGCAATCCCAAGAATAGGCATCCATCCCTAGAATAGACTATGACAGCTTGTCATAGAATCTGCCAAACATAATGGTCAAAAGAGAAGTGTAAGAGAATCTGTCATACCAACCTATTTTTGGCATATTCTCTTACACACACCAACCACTTCTTCTTGGGTGCCCAAATAAGCCCAAGTCATAAGATGCTCTTACACCTGTCATAGCACATTCCTTAAATAGTTCTTACGCGTCATAGGAATCTTTCATGACCATTTCAGTCATGATCTCCTTATGCACAAGATGTCGACACATCAAGTGGAGTGACACATCAACATGCCAACTAGACATGTACACTCACACTTAATTACATTATTTGCAAAAAATACATTTACAAAACAAATAATAAGAATAGGAATTATCCAAGGTTGAGACACCTTACTCCTAACAACTCCCTAGGGTTCCTAATGCATGATAAGGTGTACTAGGACCCCTACGAAGTCTCCATGACCCCTTTTGACACATTTGAACCCTCAATTGTGTCTGAGACACACTTGAGCATTCAAATGTGTCAAAAGGGGTCATGGGGACTCCGTAGGGGTCCTAGTATGCATTATCATGAGTTAGGACCCCTAGGGAGTCCCCATTAGCCCTTTTGACACATTTGAACACTCAAGTGTGTCTTAAGGAGTCTTAGGACCACTTTTGACATATTGGAAAGCTCAAGTGTGTCTTAAATGGTCTTAGGATGCCTTCGGACACACTTGAGTGTTCAAATGTGTCAAAAGGGTTCATGGGGAATCACTAGGGGTCATAGTACACCTTATCATGTATTAGGGACCCTAGGGAGTCCCCATGACCCCTTTTGACACATTTGAAGGCTCAAGTGTGTCTGAAGGGGTCTTTTAGGACCCCTAAGGAGTCGTCATGACCCATTTTGACACATTTGAAGGCTCAAGTGTGTCTGAAGGGGTCTTAGGATCCCTTTGAACATACTTGAGCCTTCAAATGTGTCAAAAGGGGTCATGGGGACTCCCTAGGGGTCCTAATGCGTGATAAGGCATACTAGGACCCCTAGGGAGTCCCTAGGACTCCTTTTAACACATTTGAATGCTCAAGTGTGTCTTAAGGGGTCTTAGGACCCCTTCGAATACACTTGAGCATTCAAATGTGTCAAAAGGGGTTATGGAGACTTCCTAGGGGTCCTACTATGCCTAATCACGATTTAGAACCCCTAGGGAGTCCCCATGACCCCTTTTGACACATTTGAATGCTCAAGTATGTCTTAAGGGGTCTTAGGACCCCTTTTGACATATTGGAAGACTCAAGTGTGTCTTAAGGGGTCTTAGGACCCCTTTGGACACACTTGAGTGTTCAAATGTGTCAAAAGGGGTCACAGGGACTTCCTAGGGTCCTAGTATGCCTTATCATGCATTAGGACCCCTAGGGAGTCCCCATGACCCCTTTTGACACATTTGAATGCTCAAGTATGTCTTAAGGTGTCTTAGAACTGCTTTTGACACATTAGAATGCTCAAGTGTGTCTTAAGGGGTCTTAGGACCCCTTTAGACACACTTGAGCATTGAAATGTGTCAAAAGGGGTCATGGGGACTCCCTAGGGGTCCTAGTATGCCTTGTCACATGTTAGGACCCGTAGGGAGTCCCCATGAGTCCTTTTGTTATATTTGAATGCTCAAGTGTGTCTTAAGGGGTCCTAGGACCCCTTAAGACACACTTGAGCATTTGAATGTGTGAAAAGGGGTCATGGGGACTCCCTAGGGGTCATAGTATGCCTTATCACTCAGAAATGGTAGAGAAAGAAAATGAGATAAACTAAATTTATCAAATTCTTGCAATCCATAGCTTCTCTCCGTGCACAAAATGACAATTCATGGAGCTAAAATTACTATGAAAATTAAATTCTTTGAATAAGTCATTTAGAAACACATAGAATACTGTAACACATGATGATTTATATAGAATTTATGAAGGACTATGTTGTGCAAAAGCCCTTAATCCCCACCATATCTTAGAGTACTGATGAGAAGCAATGGTGAGAGTCTGAGATAGAGGCGGTGCTGACATTGAAGGGGCAAGACATTCTTCATAATATTGGGGTGGCACCATCAAAATGGCAAGACTTTCCTCATAATTTCATGATGCTAGTTATCTCTTCTTTAAATTTATTAATGCGGTCGGTTCTACGGTGCTTGCATAATTTCCATTAGAGCTGCTCATTTTACCAAACCCTTCCCCACTCTCCATAATCTTCAACCCATTCAAAGATCCATCTAATTTTTCTTGTTTAACCTCCCAATGACTCTGTTGAGCTGTCAAATTATCAACAGGCTTGGTACAATTGTCGGGTTCAACCAGAATCTATTTCAAGAACCTTTTCAATTTAGCGTTCCATTTGAAAAAGAAGGGAAAGATACCATTTCATAGCCATAGGCAGTGGAAACAGAGTGATTCTCTTGCCCTTTGCTTCTGTAATCCGCCTCCAATGAACTATTCTTCAAAGCCTCCATTTCTATGTAGCTAGGGTTTACGGTGCCTGTAAAAGGCACAACTATGCCCCTATAGGGACTCATGCTCATGCTCAAAATCATATTATTTTCATGCATTCCCTAACATTTAATACAAAGATTTAGCCAGCTGCCTTTAAAGACCTAGAAGAAATGAAAAATAAAAATTAGTATATAATACATTAGTATATTATACATTAGTACATTAGTATATAATATAAATTAGTATATTATACATTAGTACATTAGTATATATATAATATATACATTATATATATCATATGCCTCTTTTATATATATATATATATATATATATATATATATATATATATATATATATATATATATATATATATATATATATATATATATATATATATATATATATATATATATATATATATATATATATATATATATATATATATATATATATATATATATATATATATATATATATATATATATATATATATATATATATATATATATATATATATATATATATATGTAAAAGTTCAATTTTTTTCATTTGCTCCCGCCCTTTTTTTAATCTGCCTGGGAATATCGGGTACCCGATTTTTGACACGTAATATTTGACGAAAATATTCCCTGTCCCCACAAACTAGATAATCACGAGATTTTATACCTTTTTCATGCGTTGCAAAAAAAAAAAAAAGTGATTTGGGGCCCATTGTTTCATTTTTGTCAACTTGTGGTCTCACCATGGGAAGTAGTAGTCACCGAAAGGCTAAATGCAAGAGGAAGTTGACAGATGAAGAAATTCAAGCATATAGGGAAAAGGATAAGGAAAATCACCGAAGAAGGAGAGAAGGTATGTTAAACATTAATCAATTGGACCCCATAAATGTAGTTGTAAGTGAAGAGGATGTTCAATTTGAAAATGTATAGATGGAGATTGAAAATGTAGACTTTAGGAATGAAAATGTTTCACAAGAACCACATAAATGTTACACATCTCCAAATTATATGTGAAATGAAGTCCCTTGCAATAAATATAATCAAACTTCAAATTCAGGGCTTTCAGGAAGACCTAAATGGTTAATTGAAATTGAGGAGAACATTATGAATAATCGGGAAGGAAAGAGGTCACATAGAACTGTTAGGTTGTGGGCTTCAAGAATTTATGATCAATTTTTTGGAAACAAGACATTGGTTGAGCACTGTCAAATTTTTGTGCAGTTGTTAAAGATGCAAAAGATGAGACCTATGCTTGTGAAATTTAAGATTCATGTGAACAAAAAAATGAAGAGAAATGCCATTGTTGTGAAGAATCTTTTCAATGCTCTCAATAGCTTTGGGAAGACTAGCAGAGAAAAAGACAAGAGAGTTGCTTGGAGGATTATTACAACCTCCTTAGTAAGTCATTAGTTGAGAAAGGCTCGTTTGATGAGACAAACTTATGTTGACTTCAATATAGACCATAAAACTTTGGGTAGAGCACTTGCAAGAAGAGAAAGACTTGATGATCCACTTCAAATTGATACATGGGCTTATAGTGGGAGACTTCCATGTTTCGATAAGAAGCTAATAGATGTTGTCAAGGATGAAATTCAATAATTTTGGGATGCTAACTCAAGAGTGTCACCAAATGTGAAGGATGTCTTGAAGTTGAGAGTTGGCAATCAAGACTACACTCCACATCCTAAACATTATGTGGAGGTAAGTCAAACAATATTGTATAAAAAATTTTGTGAGACACATCCAACATTGAAAATATCACAAAGGTCTTTTGAATCCGTGAAGCCATTTTATTGTGTACTCCTTAAGATTCAAAATACATGTTGTTACAAATATCATGTTGATTTTTCAATGCATCATGAATTATTACGGTCCATTCATTCTACTTTGCATACTAATTAAATGCTAGAGGATTGTGGTGCAAGTGGTCTTCTCAAATCATCAAGAGACTTGCTAGATCAATTTTTATGTCATAGATATGATGGTTGTTTATTTTATTAAAAAGATTGCTTAAATGCCAAGTGCTCAGAATGTGCTGGCTTGTCCAAGTTTAGAACATGTTTTCATGAGGGTTTGGAACACAATTTTGGAAAGACACTCGTCCAAAAAAAGGTATATGAAATGATGAAATATACATTGAAGAGTGGAGGTGAAGGCTCTAGATGTGAGTTAGTTGTAAAATAATACAATGTTGCTGATTTTATCTCAGATTTCAAGACAAATCTTTTCTACAAGTATGCAATGCATTGTCACAGGTCTCAATGGTTGGATAAAAAATTCAAGACATGTAAGGACACTTTCCCCATTGGAACTATTATATCTATTGTAGACTTTGCGGAGAACTATACATTGCAGCCCCAAAATGAGACTCCAACTCAATATTACAATTCCATTCAGGTTGCTATTTTTGTACACATCACATATAGACATTCCCCTGATAGAACAAAATATGAGCAAAAGATAATTAGAGAGTACCATTTTTATATGAGTGATGACATGTCTCACTCTCATGAGTTTGGTCAACATTGTTTCCAGAACTATTTTGACTTCTTGCAGGAAAATGGTATTGCTATGGATAGGCATCTCATTTGGTTGGATAATTGCACTGGTTAATTTAAGAATGCTAGTGTTTTATTGGTTGTGTAGAATGCATGTGGAGAGAGGTGTACCTCATAGTTGGAGTTTTTTTGAGTTAGGGCATGGGAAAGGGGAGCATGATAGAGCAGGTGCGGGTGTGAAGAGAGCTCTAGTTAAAGAGAAATTGAGGATTTCAAGTGTTGTAGTTCTTGATGCTCATTTTATTGTTGATTGGTGTACTTTAGCATTGTCACAGGGGGGACTCTTGATTCTACAGTGCATAGATTCTTTTGGTTGGTTGAGGAGGGAACTATAGGAGATAGATTGGATTGTCAAATAGTGAAAGACTCTTAAAAAATGCACTCATTCTGAAGCTCCAATAGTAGTACATGGACCATTTGGACATGAGAGTTGGCTTGTTTTTGCCCCATGTATTTTCAATATGATTGGAATCATTTCAAGTCAAGTGAGTGGGTGGATACATGGGTTCCACAATATCTAACTCCTTTATCTTTGACACTCTCTATAAGAAATGATGACATGGACACTTCGGTTGACTATGACCATCTTTCAGATCTTCTGACACCAATAAATGTTTTTACATTGGGTGCATCACAGGGGAATGATGAGAGGTCAGATTATTGGTTAGCATGTTGTGTACAAGGTAAACATAAGCTTGTACAATCGATGACAAATGGTGATGGGTTCACATATCCTACTAGTTCAGTTGTTGTTGTGGGAACATGGCTATGAACATACATGATTAGAAAGAATGGAATTCCTGCATTTGAAGACTATGAGAAGCACAAAACTATTCTCATGTATTCACACCTTGTTATAGAAAAAAATGTCAAGTTGCTAAAGCATCAAGGAAGACCAAAGACAAAAGAACTTTGGACTATTAGTACTACTGATCATGAAGCACTATTGGAGACCCTGAAGCAAACAGATGACCCTTCAGGAACACTTGACTAGGTAATAAGTTAACTTAGTGCATTGTTTTCTAAGTTTGTTAAGCTTAATTTCAATACATTAATTTCACCTTTCTTAGATTGTATTTTGAGTCAATAAACTTGGTTTTGTATGTGGATTGTAACTTGTGCAGGAGCACCTATGAAGATGCCTACGGTCACCATGGATCCAATTAGAGATAGAAGGAAAAAAGGATCCTTAATGGTTAATTGAGATCTTTTGAAGCCTATAATGGTAATTTGTAACAATCAATTTGATTTAAAAGTTAAATGTCCTAAAACTCTTGATAAGGAATTATGACCAAAATCATGTATGGGTGGCCAATAGTGCCAAGAAGGGATCTTACAGGTCATTTACTTATGCCATTTGCATGGTTTGAATTCTTACAGGTTTGATTGTTGTTTATAATGCTTTAAGGATATTATTTTTTGTCATTTCAAACAATCTATAAAATTTAAACCTCAAACATAATAAGCTTCACAATTCAAATTTCACAACCTTAATCATGATTAGTTTCACAGTTCAAATTTCAAACATACCACTAACAGTTAGTTGAAAGTGGCTTAGTAGCGTATCTTTCAAACTGTCTGACCTGGCATCAAACCGTCTACTCCATCAGCTCCAGTTGGCTAGGTAAATGCCAATGACAACCCCATTTTGCCCACAAAGTCAAGGGAACGCTCACTACCACGCTCGACCCAAGTTACCCCAAGGTGCACTAAGCATGATTGGGCAGTGATCTTATGGGGCTCGTATCTCAGAGCTCATGAGAGGTATCAAAAAACTATCCTGTGCTATTGGACCATGTTTTCAAGGTCTAAAATAACCTCTCTTAGTTTTGGGCGATTCAACTTTTCTTGCATTTGGCAAGGCGATCTCAATTGATGCCAAAACTTGCAGTGAGGGTTAGTTGAAAGTGGCTCAGTAGTGTATCTTTCAAACCGTCTGACCTGGCATTGAACCATCTACTCCATTGGCTCTGGTTAGCTAGGTAAACACTATTGACAACCCCATTCCACCCACGGAGTCACCGGAACGCTCGCGACCACGCTCGACCCAAGTGACCCCAAGGTTCACTAAGAACGATTGGGTAGCAATCTTCTGGGGCTCGTATCTCAGACCTCGTGAGAGGTATCAAAAAACCATTAGGTGCTAAGAGATTGTGTTTCTGAGGTCTACAATAACCTCTCTTGGTTTTGGGCGATTTGAATTCATTTGCATTTGGCAAGGCGATCTCAGTCGATGCCAAAACTTACAGTGAGGGTCAGTTGAAAGCAGCTCAGCAACATATATTTCAAACCATCTAACTTGGAATCAAACCATCTACTCCATTGGCTCCAGCTGGCTAGGTGAATGCTAGTGACAACCCCATTTTGCCCACGGAGTCACGGGAAAGCTCGCAACCACGCTCGACCCGAGTGACCCTAAGGCGCACTAAGCACGATTGGGTAGTGATATTTTGGGGCTCGTATCTCAGAGCTCATGAGAGGTATCAACAAAATGTTAGCTGCCACAAGATTGTGTTTTTGAGGTCTACTATAACCTCTCTCAATTTTGGATGATTCGATTTCATTTGCATTTGGCAAGGCGATCTCAGTTGATGCCAAAACTTGCAGTGAGGGTCAATTGAAAGCGACTCAGTGGCATATCTTTCAAACTATCCAACTTGGCATCAAACTATATGCTCCATCAGCTTTGGTTGGCTGGGTAAATGCCAGTGACAACCCCATTCCACCCACGGAGTCATGGGAAAGCTAGTGACCACGCTCGACCCAAGTGACCCCAAGGTGTACTAAGCATGATTGGGCAGTGATCTTCTAGGGCTCGTATATCAAAGCTCATGAGAGGTATCAAAAAAAATTCATGGGCTACGAGATTATGTTTCTAAGGTCTGCAATAACATCTCTCAGTTTTGGGTGAATCAAATTTGTTTTCATTTGGCAAGGTGATCTTAGTTGATGCCAAAACTTGTAGTTAGGGTCAGTTGAAAGCGGCTTAGCAGCATATCTTTCAAACCATCTGACCTGGCATCGAACCATCTACTCCATCAGCTCTGGTAGGCTAGGTAAATTATAGTGACAACCCCATTCTAGCCACAAAGTCGCGGGAACACTCGTGACCACGCTCAACCCAAGTGACCCCAAGGTGCACTAAGCACGATTGGGCAGCGATCTTCTGGGGCTTGTATCTCAGAGCTCATGAGAGGTATCAATAAACCATTAGGTGCTACAAGATTTTGTTTCCAAGGTCTACTATAACCTCTCTCATTTTTGGGTGATTCGACTTCATTTTCATTTGGCAAGGTGATCTCAGTTGATGCCAAAACTTGCAGTGAGGGTTGGTTGAAAGCGGCTTAGCAGCGTATCTTTCAAACCATCTAACTTGGCATTGAACTATCTACTCCATGGGCTCTGGTTGGCTGGGTAAATGCAAGTGACAACCCCATTCCACCCATGGAGTCACAAGAATGCTCACGACCACGCTCGACCCAAGTGACCCCAAGGTGCACTAAGCACGATTGGGCAGCGATCTTATGGGGCTTGTATCTCAGAGCTTGTCAAGTATCAACAAACCATTAGGTGCTACAAGATTGTGTTTATGAGGTATACTATAACCTCTCTTAGTTTTGGGCGATTCAACTTTGTTTGCATTTGGCAAGGTGATCTCAGTCGATGCCAAAACTTGTAGTGAGTGTCAGTTGTAAGTAGTTCAACAATGTATCTTTCAAACCGTCTAACCTAGCATCAAACCATCTACTCCAACTCCAATTGGCTAGTTAAACACTAGTGACAACCCTGTTCAACCCACGGAGTCACTGGAATGCTCCCGACCATGCTCGACCCAAGTGACCCCAAGGTGCACTAAGCATGATTGGGTAGTGATCTTCTGGGGCTTGTATCCTGGAGCTCGTGAGAGGTATCAACAAACCATTAGGGGACACAAGATCATTTTTTTAAATTATACTATAACCTCTCTTAGTTTTGGGAAATTCAACTTTGTTTGCATTTGGCAAGGCAATCTCAGTCAATGCCAAAACTTGCAATGAGGGTCAGTTGAAAGTGGCTCACTAGCATATCTTTCAAGCCATCTGACCTCGCATCAAACCATCTAATCCATTAGCTCTAGTTGGCCAGGTAAACACCAATGACAACCCCGTTCCACCCACAGAGTCACGGGAATGCTCGCGACCATGCTCGACCCAAGTGACCCCAAGGTGCACTAAACATGATTGGGTAGTGATCTTTCGTGGCTTATATCTTAGAGCTTGTGAGAGGTATCGAAAAACCATCAGGTGCTACAAGATCTTATTTTTGAGGTCTACTATAACCTCTCTCAATTTTGGGTGATTTGACTTCATTTGCATTTGGCAAGGTGATCTCAGTCAATGTCAAAACTTGTAGTGAGGGTTAGTTGAAAGCGATGCAACAACATATCTTTCAAATCGTCTAACCTAGCATCAAACTGTCTACTCCATCAGCTTTGGTTGGCCGGATAAATGCTAGTGACAACCCTTTTTTTCCCATGGAGTAATGGGAAAGCTCGCGACCACGCTCGACCCAAGTGACCCCAAGGTGCACTAAGCACGATTGGGCAGTGATATTTCGGGACTCATATCTCAGAGCTCATGAGAGGTATCAAAAAACCATCAATTTCTATGGGATCACATTTTTGAGGTCTACTATAACCTCTCTTAGTTTTGGGTGATTCAACTTTGTTTGCATTTGGCAAGGCGATCTCAGTCAATGCAAAAACTTGTAGTGAGGGTCAATTGAAAGCGGCTCAGCAGCATATCTTTCAAACTGTCTGACTTGGCATCGAATCATTTTCTCCATCAGCTCTAGTTAGCTAGGTAAACACCATTGACAACCCAATTCCACCCATGGAGACATAGGAAAGCTCGCGACCACGCTTGACCCAAGTGACACCAAGGTGCACTAACCATGGTTGGGCAGTGATCCTTTGGGGCTCATATCTCAGATCTCATGAGAGGTATCAAAAAATCATCAAGGGCTATGAGATCATGTTTCTAAGTCCTACAATAACCTCTCTTGGTTTTGGGTGATTCAACTTCATTTGCATTTGGAAAAGTGATCTCAGTCGATGCCAAAACTTGCAGTGAGGGTTAGTTGAAAGCGGCTCAGCAGCATACCTTTCAAACCGTCCAACCTGGCATTGAACCATCTTCTCCATCAGCTCTAGTTGGCTGGTTAAACACTAGTGAAAAACCTATTCTGCCCATGGAGTCATGGCAATGCTTGCGACCATGCTTGACCCAAGTGACGCCAAGGTGCACTAAGCACGATTAGGCAATGATCTTCTAGGGCTCATATCTTAGAGCTCATGAGAGGTATCAATAAACCATCAGGTGCTACAAGATTATGTTTCTGACTTCTACTATAACTTCTCTAAGTTTTGGGTGATTCAAATTCATTTGCATTTGGCAAGGCGATCTCAGTCGATGCCAAAACTTGCAGTGAGGGTCAGTTGAAAGCGGCTCAGCAGCGTATCTTTCAAACCGTCTGACATTGCATTGAACTATCTGCTCCATTGGCTCCGGTTGGCCAGGTAAACGCCAGTGACAACCTCATTTTTTTCATGGACTCACTGGAATGCTCGTGACCACGCTTGATCCAAGTGACCCCAAGGTGCACTAAACATGATTGGACAATGATCTTCCATGACTCAAGTGACCCCAATATGACAAGTTATATACATAGTGAGTATATACATAGTATTCAAACAATGTAGTACTAAGTGGCTCAAGTGAGTATATATAATGGTATGAAACATAAGAACATAGGAAATCTATAGAAGTTAAACCTCAAACATAATAAGCTCCATGAATAGGGTATTCTAGAGTAAAGAAGAACAAATGTAACTTCAACAAGATATAATTTCAATCATAATGATAATCATAGTCAAGATATAACTTCACCATTCAATTACATAAACATGAATAATAAATATGTATATACAAAATATGATGCAAATATAACATATAAATGAACATGTTCTATATATACAAAGTATCAAATGTATCAAAAGTATCTCCATATACAAATATGGCACATGCCATTTCAAAATGTCTACAAAATCAATGTTTTAAAGTGTACAATGTAGCATATATGCCATCTCAAAATGTGAGAAGTGGCATCTCTAATTGACCAAAAAACTAAAAATACATCCTATGTCGTAGGGGGATCATCAAAATGTAGCCTCTTTGAAGAAGTGTTGGGCTCTGATTGATCCTGCATAAAAAATGAGTTCAAACCCAAGTTAGATTGCTTACTTTATATGAATTGTACATATATATATAGTTCATAATTCAAAAACTAATTTAATTAAAATTATAACTAAATACAAATATTTGTACCTAGTCTCTCGGTCACCTACCATGATCAGGTGTCCTAGCATAAGTGCTGGATAGCGAAGGGACCATGCCAACAATACCAACTGTGACCTATAAATATATATTTGAAATAATGAGATTAGTAGAGCGGTGCAACATAGAGTAATAAATCTACAAAATAGGATGATAGCATAATAAAATTACAAATTGATTGAACTAAAATTAAAAATTACATCTGATGATCCCTCCTCTAGAATGGTGGGTTGGGTCAACAAATATATGAAAGATTCTCATGGGCCCTCACTCACACTCAGAGTAACCTATGAGACTAAAAAGATTGTCAATTATATATAAATGTACTTCATCGTAGCAACCCTGGTTACAAAATACAAATAACAATATGTAAAATTCTATGTACAATTAGGCTATCACTCTAAATTGAGATGCTTGTAACCCTACACTACCGAACAGCTATCGAGACATCATCAATAGCCACACCTTATACAATAAAGTGCAAGTAAAATATTTATTACTACACACAAGTGGCATACATGTGCATGCATAATTAATCTTAAACAATTAACTACCTTTCCTTTGTCAGCACCTGATGAAGGAACCCCCTCGTACCCCCCACTAACATCGGTTGTACCCTGCAAGAACACAATCAGATGACAATATATAAGTAAATGTATGAATTTTATTGCTCTAATTGATAGAGATTTAAGCATGTACACCAAATGATATAAAAAAAAACTAATGGGTAGATAATTTATAATATACTGTATAGTCATCAAGGCCAAATGAAATGGCCAAAAGTGTGGACTCATCCACCTGTCTCACCTCCTCCTGTGTCATCGACTGAACATAAATGGAAAAAATATATATACATAAGTGCATGCAATCATTAAAACTAATCTAAATAAATAAATTATTTTTAAATTAAATAAGTCATGTGACAAATTTATTTATAATGTTTACTCTTACCGTATCAACAAGAGTCAATGGCTCTACATGCACCTCTTGAGCACTCTCATGACATGTAGATGCTCCATGAGGTGTTGCAGCCTCTGTAGCTGCATCTCCTATATCCTCCTCATCAATAACATGAAACTGATATGTATCAAAATCAGTAAGCGGTCTAAGGCACATATGCCAGCACATAATGCACATATGGGGCTCACATACATGTGAACTCCGATGAGATGTCGATGGGCCAGCATCATCCACACCAGGAGGAAACACTGACCTGGTCTGCATGATCAACTGATCACTTAGTAAATGAATGGACCTAATAGTTTGTGAGGAAGCCTCTACAATGATATCGGGATGCTGCACTAGAGGAGGGGGTGCAACATCAGTGGGGGGGGACAAAGGTAGTGGCCTTTCATCACTGGGAAAATGGCCTAGTCTAAGGAGATCCTCTGCCTATGCCCATGTTGGGCCTCATACTCCAATAATCAACATGGTGACCAAGCACAAACTTAGCATACAATTTTTTAATGAAATAAAATGGGACCTCCAAATTGCTATGGGGTGGTTTATCAAAAACCATCCACCAGTGATCCCAAAAGTTTGTGCGTATTGCTTCATTTGTGCACCATTTTATTGATAATTTGGGCTTTTGGGGTCAACTGGTATTCCAGTTTTAGGATTGACAAAAAGGGTGGCTATATCTTCCTTACTTATATTAAGGGCCACAATCCCATCATGGTCAAGCCCATCATCAAATTGGGCATGCATATCATCACACCAATGAAGAGCAACATTATGTTGCTACGTGAGTGTGTCAATATTTTCAACAATTGTATTTAGTGTGGCAAGCATGGGACCTAATGTAGGTATATTTTGATACATGTTTTGGAAACCTTGTATTGTGTTCAAATTTTCTTGTATCAAATCTTGTAAAGATTTAGGGTTTAGATATGGGGGATTATTTTTGGGATTGTTATTTGGTGCGGGAGGGTTATTTTCTTCATTGTTGTCATCCATGCTTGATTAAATAAAAAATAAATCTAAATTTTAGTCTAATTTCATATATTGTTACAAATATAAATACAAAACCCTATTTTAAAAAAAATGCTACATTTAGCATGAAAATGAAATAAAGTAATAAAAATATACAAATAATTACTTACCGAATATGCTCGAGAGTTGAATTTGTTGTTTCCAAAATTAGGTATCCAAAAACATATCAGGTATATGATATATCAAGCCATTTTGGCAAAGAAAAATGTGGAAAGAAATGAACAAAATGGCTCGTAGGTTTTAGATTTATGCCATAGTTATCGAGTACTCGAGAATATTAGGTACTCTATATTATCAGGTACTTGATTAGGCCTATGCTTTGGTGTCAAGTTTTCCTAGGTGTACTGACACCCAGGCCTACTAAAAAGTCAACAACCATTTTCATGCACTTTTGGACGAGTGAAAAGTAAATACTTTTCACATTGCCACTTTTTGGCCCCTCATAATCTTGCACATACCCCTATATGATGAGCATCTATATACTTCTTATGTCAATCTTGTCCTACAACCAGGTGCTCATGAATATGCTCCAACTACTGCTCTATGTCTTGAAGCATATCACGACCCAATAGTACATGATCCTCAAATCTATCCCAACTTAAAGGTGTACAATAAGGATGACCATACAAAGCCTAGAAAGGTGCCATCCCAATCAATCTGTGGTAACCATTATTATAAGAGAACTCCACTAGGTACAATTAGTCCTCCCAACATGAATGTTGGTCCATCACATACATATGCAACATGTCCTCTAATACCTGGTTGACCCTCTTAGTTTGCCAATCTATCTCAGGATGATACACTAAACTAGAATATAGCTGTGTCACCAAAGACTCCTGAAGGGAACTCCAAAAATTTGAAGTGAATACAGAAGATCGATCTGAGATGATCCTCCTAGGTATGTCATGCAGACAAACAATATCATCTGTAAAGATTTCAGCGACAATAGAAATTGTATAAGAAGATTGCAAAGGTGAGAAGTGTGCTACCTTAATCGATCAATCTATGCTGACTATGATGGTGTCATGCCTCCGTGATGGTAATGGTAAACCAAGAATAAAATCCATAGAAATAATATCCCATTTCCACTCAAAAACTAGGTTGGGTCACAGAAACCTAGCATGATGATGATGCTCCGCCTTGACACTTTGACACTCCAATCAATGTACAAAAAAATCTGCAATATCTCTCTTCATCCCAAACCAATGGTAGAGCTGTAAAATATTTGCATGCATTTTCTTCACTCCAGGATGTGCTAAATAAGGTGCTCGATGAGCCTCTATCAAAATCAAACTGTGCAATCCATCTGATGGAGGAACATAAATATGGCCTAAGTGTTGCAAAACTCTATCAACGTCTAAGATGAAACCCGAATATCTACCCTCCAAATTTCTTCCTGCTATGATTTTTGCCTTCACTTCTTGGTACCATCTATCTGTAGGAAGTGCCTATAAGATACAAATCCTCAAATGAATGTTGAGAGTAACTGCTGATATTGCATGTCTTCATCTACTTAGTGCATCTGCTACAACATTATCTCTACCTAGGATGTACTTCACCTCAAAGTCATACTCACATAGGAACTCTATCCATCGACATTGTGTAGCATTCAAGTTTGGCTATGTGAATATGTACTACAAGCTGCAATGATCACTATGAAGCTCAAACTGATGTCCCAAAAGGAAATGTCTCCATCTTTGTAGTGCATGAACTACTGCAGCAAGCTCCAAATCATGTGTCAGGTAGTTCAACTCATGGTCCTTCTATTTATTTGACTCGTATGCAATCACATGATCATCCTGCATGAGCACCACTCAGCTACCCTCCAAAGATGCATTTGTAAACACCATGAAATCACCAGTTGGATCAGGTACCACTAGAATAGGAGAACTAGTCAACCTCTCCTTAAGAGTCTGGAACACAATATCACACTTTTGTAACCAAATGAACTTCTTCCCTTTTCTCTATAGGGTAGTGATTATAATACCCCAAAATTGGCACCTTATAATTTCAATCAATTTTAGTGCATTTTCTCAAATTTTACATCTTCAAAGTCCTACTTCGCTAGGTAATTTTCTCTCTCCTACCTGACTTTATTCGACTTGATGTCAATTGAAAAAACCCTAAATTGCATAAATCAAATGCTAAATTGCCCCTATGATAAATTAATTTAATTCTAAATTCTTAAGTGCTTTAAATTAAATTAAAATCTACCCCCTTGAGCTAATACCCATAAAAAGGAATTAATAAATTTCTTGATTATTTGAATGGACACTCTTATTTGAATTAATAATTCAAAATAATTGAAAGGTCACCCATATGTGGTAATAAACATTCTTTTCATTAAGTAATTCATGCTTTTTGTCTCAATTGGGAATGAAGGGTCAACCGTTTCAAATCAAGAAACTCTTCATTCCTCTTCTGGGTTTTTCTATTTATTGAACCTTCTTCTTCATTCGAAAAAAGAGCAATTTGGAGAGTAACTAAACTATAACAATTTTTAGTCTCAATTTCATGCTTCCAAGATTTTAGTGCATATTTGGATTGATTTCATTTAGTTTAATATTGCATCCTCATTGTAATTAGTTTCCTTACTTGCTCATAGCTTAATCTCATATTTATTTCAAGTTATTTAGATTAAACTTGCATCGTCATATCTCTTTACAGTTCTTAGATTAATTGCACTTCATTCTAGACTAATTTCCATTTTATTATCTTCATAGCTTTCAAATCCTACATTGTAGTATTGGTCTTATGGTTGTTGGCTCTCATTCCGAGAGTAATCAAACACCCCGTCTACATAGGAGGCAACAGATTGCTTCACCATGGATTTCGAGTTGAGTAATTCATACTCTTTCTTGTAATTTGATTGTGTGAGTAATGACTATGTTGTGTGCATAGTTGGATTAGAGGTCTACATTTGACTATACACATTTTTGGTGCCCACCGTGGGGCCAAAAGATCAATTTCTGGCCTCATACCTAATTTTTTTCTGACACAAAATTTGAACTCTATTGTGCATCTGTACTGTACTGTGTACAGATTCTCATGCGAGATTCATGAGTGTACCATGTGAAGTTTTTCTCCCTATAGCACTCTCTCAAATGACATTGTACTCTCTTGTGTAGACCTTGGTACTTTCTCATGCATTGTGCTGTACTTCCTTGCGCGAAGTTTCTCTGTCAGACAATTCAAATTTCTAGATTCTATAATTTTTTGTTTTTTTTTTCTAACATCTGGTTTTTTATGTTATTTATCATTTATCTAATCTTTTCACAGCATAATATTTTTCTACAGAATATTTTTCAAAGAACATAAAACTTTCTAATGGTTTGATTGCAGGATGATAGTCGAAGACTTGCTAAAACATTATGTTTATTTTCTTGCTTTCATAACATAGTCTAAATAGGGTCTCGTTAAAATTTCTTGAGAATTTTGATAGTGGGGTAGGGAATTTGGCTCTTCATTACATGGAGGTGATAACCATGAATGAATTCAAAAACTCAATGATCCTACTAATATGACAGATTCTTGGAGAAGCAAGGAAAGGTAGTGAATCTTTAACACTTCTACTTGCTAGGGGATTATGCTCTTCTCTCTTTGAGAGAACCAGAAACCCAAAAGCATGTGGATTTGGTGAAGTGAAACTAACTTGGTGATGAAAATGTCTTGCATGTTTGGGTGAGGAAATGGGGTAGAGAAGTATTATCTTCTCCCTTTGTGAGAATAAAAAAATCGGACCCTTGACTCTAAACCAAGTCCAGTGTCACCTTTAGAGGGTCTGCCAAAAGTTGAACCTCCGAGAATGATTCAAGTGAGTATGTACCTTTCACTGGTGATTCCACCTCACTTTAATAAAGAATGCTTTGTTGAGTCTAAAGACTCCAAAGCCATGTTAGCTTCCTCCTAAAGACTTTGACTATCATCTTGAGAAGGGCTTGTTTGTTGTACTGAGTGGCGCCACTCCTAGCCCTACTTGCGAGGGTGTATGACTCTCAAGTGTTGGTGTGGCTATGAGGCCTCAACCCTGTATCACAGGCACTGAAGGTTAGCATGAATGAAATCCTATTAAAAACTCTCCTTAGCTAGTGGCCGACCTGGTTCACCACCAAAAGGAGTCATAATCTTTGCGCAAGGAGGGGGAAGAATCTCTCTCGTAGATTCTCACCATAGGCATACACCTAGATGTTTGAAGGTGGTATATGATGGTGGCCCTTGCTTCAAGGGTAACTATTACCCAAATTTTCCTATGCATCAAATTTGGTAAAAACCATCCCCAAGCCTCTGTTTTTATCTTGTCAAACACCACAAAAAATTTCACGAGTCTACCTCTTTTCCCTTGGTCTCTGCAATATCTTTTAGGTCTCTAGCTAGAAAGAAAAAACCCTTAGAAAAATTCATAAACTAGCCATTACCCTGTAAAACCCTTTGGCCACATTATATTTTTATGTTACTTTATCCCAGTCACTTAAGTTCTCATATTTCCATGTGCCTTTTTAAATCCTTCAATCGCCAAGTCTCCGATTCCTGGTGGTTAACCCCTTAACACTCAGTGATCCCGTGAGTGGTTACCATTTCAGTTGGCGGACTCAGATCGGCGGCTAGGTCAAGATTCTAGATCTGATGGTTGTCACATGATTTCATGGCCCCAAAAGATTCTGTGAGATCTTGCGATGATCGTCAATCTTCCTATCTACAGAGTTCATCTTGTTAGTGGGACTAGTGCCACCTCATCCGATTTCACAACTCCTACTTCGTCGACGGTGTCTGATTCGATAGGTTGATAGTGGGGCCATCTTCTTTGGTAGGTTAAGTTCTGACTTAATCATGTGGTCATCATTATACTAGAGGCTCAAGATGCACATGTTTTATCATGGCGGTATAGCGACAACCATTGATCCTTCTCCATTGCCTGGCTTCTATCAGGTGGGTCTGATGTCAGAAAGTATGCAACATGTATCTGAAATGGTGCAGTTTGATTGGTTGTTTGGTATGCTACATGGTGGTTGTCAGTGGGCCCATGGGGTCAAGTCTTTCTAAAGTGATTAACTCTCTGCAAGATGCTGTCATTACACCGTGGATCCAAAAAGCTTGATCGTTATGATGGTGGTATAGTGACAACCGTCCGATGCTGTTCTCGGGGACGTCGGTCCAAAGTCTGCCAGGTGTGATGACATGCTTTTTTTTATTGGTTGCTGACTTCCAGGTGGCGTTTGACTTGTTAGAGGGGGATTTTAAGTTGTTTTCTTAGCACATGGTGGTCATTCATCTATTGGGAAGGGTTTCTCATCGACGGTTGCATTTTAAAAATTTTCCACTAGCCATTATATTTCAAAAATTTGAATGCTTTCTGCTGGTTTTGCTAGGTTTTTGCATTCTTTTGGCCATCCATGACATCAGTTAGCTCAAGAATTGATTTCTCAGGATGGTTGTGGTTGAGAGGGGGATGGAGGTGACTGTTGGTCATCGTTGCAGAGTCCTTTGCCACATTTTCATGGTACAAAGTGCTAGAAAGAGTTGGCACCACCTTTTCAAGTGGTACTGTTATCTAGAGATTTGTGATTGGATTTGAAGCCTTCATGGCTTAGTGGAGTTGCAGATGGGTTGGTGGGCCGAGGTTGTTGCGACTGTAGGTGTTTTCAGTTCAAAAGGATCAGCATGCAAGAGAGATATGATTTGATCATCGGTTCTCAGAGATTTTCATTAATAGGTGACCAGTACCCTAGGGTTTGATATCATTGATTAACCTTGTAACACTAGTTAGGTTTTTGACTCCTACCTGCATGCAGTTGAGTATGTATATAATGTATTTTTGAAGCTTTTTAGCTAAGAGTTGGACAATTTGTAGAAGAAATTCACCTTTTCTTAAGGTTCATCTATGGTATCATCTCTACCCTCTGGCTTATACAGTTATATTTCTCCCATTGATGAATTCAAACATTGAAGAGGTATTTTGTGACAATTCTTCATGTCCCTATGCTTCCTTGTCTGAGTTTATCTCTTATTGAATTGAAGTATATGATGTTTTCAGTGGTATCTTAGGGTTCCTGATCCCTCTTTCTTTTTTGTAATTGTGTGTGTTATTGTGTTTGATCTGATTTAGATACTTTTGTGGCTATACTTCAGCCCCCTAACAGTCTTGTCTCAATCCTACACCGAGTTGCAGAAGTGAATGTCTGCTTGCAGGTCATAAATTGTGTCTTATGTTCAAACCCACTTATGAAACAATTATGCAAGCCTATTTAGTAAGTTGTGACCTACTAGACCTAAGCCTTTTATTGATTCCATTCCTCTATACTAAGATCCAAACCCTAATTTTGATGTATCACCTAGTAGGTAGTTTTCTTTCAGTCATTTCCCTTTCGAAGCATTCCTTCTATCCCTTTCCCTCAAAACATTTACTTTTCTATCAAGAAGCAAATTAAGGTGATTATCTAAGAGGAACCAGCCTATAACATGGAGGTCTCATCTCAGTTAGCATAGCTCCCACAACCTAGAGATGGTTCCCATGTTATACTAGGTTATTAGGAATATGAGAGCTTGAGACAAAGGTGAAAACTTACTATATAACAATTATGGCATGCCCAGTGGGACTATACAAAAGTTCATTTTTTGAAGATTATGCTATCTCTATAATGCCCCACCAAGGAAGCCTTGGCTCAAGGACATTATACTCATTAAGTCATACATAATATATAATTTATTTTTTTCAATAAAGTAGTAGAACATAATCTAATTTGATTTATTTAATGTTACTAGAAGTCAAGAGAATAAAGACATCAAGTACTACTTGTCCTGCTCAATTAACAAATTATTATTCTTGCATACCTGAATATCGCTAGCATTATTTTACATGATGACCACCATGTCCAACACCTATAACTACACACATGTCTAAACAAATAGATGCTAACATTAGATATATTCCATCAGAAATAAATTCTTTATTGATAGCTTAGCTATGAGAATCATTATTAAGAAGAAGTGAAATCATTATGTATTAGAAACTTAAAGACAAACCCTAAGGGACTAGACCTAAGCCTCAAGGGCTCATCATTGATGGCCTTGCCTATGTTCATGCTTAGAGGCTTTGTAGTTTGACGTATTATATTTTGGACCATATCCTACTAGTTCACCAATGTAAGGTTAAAGGATACAACATATGTATATTAATAAATGTTTTAATAAAATACAAAAGTGGGTATGCAACCCTTTCTAGGGTAGAGTCCCTAGACAGTTCCACTGTAACACCCCACCAGAGAACCCAAGACAAGATGATCACAAAGCAATAGTCTAAAAACATAAATGTTATATGTCTAAGTTTTGTTTTCAAGTTTAATCTACACACATAAAACCTAATGAGCGCACATACCCAGAGTTCCTAGTGTAGAAACCTCGCTCTGATACCAGATGTAACACCCCAGTAGAGAACCCAAGAGAATTTAATCCTAAACATGCTACTAAGTTTGGTGAACAATTTTTTTTAAAAAGTTATCAAACAAGATAAACAATAGTCTGAAAGCAATTACCATTTACTCACATTGAAAATAACATCCATCACAGATAACAATACTCAAGGGTTCCATGACATAGAATTACTTAAGAATGAAACACAACTAACACTAACATCAACAAAAGATTCCATAACTTATAAATTACAATAACATGATATATCAATAAATACAATCCTCATGGACATCCATGACAAATACATAAACTGACATCCACTGCACATGTCGCAAGGTATGTAGCAATAAATATAACTATGATAATACAAGGTCTAGATTAGGTATCACATGCGATACGCTAATACAGGATTACAAATAAAGAATATAAGAAAGAACATCAATGAAGTAGCACAAGGATCCAACTACAAACACACCATCAAGCATCAGCACCAGGACATCGAAACTCAAATGGTAAAGAATTCACTACCACCTGTCCATGTAGAACCACAAAGGTCTACCCCACCATGCTGAGGAGATAACACCAGACCCCAATCGGATAATCAAATCAAACTAGGAAACACTACTAGGAAAGGAATCTTGAAAGCTTACTAACTCAAACTCAACAAGTATAGTGAAAGGTATGACTCACTAATCCAGAGGCAACCAACCATGTAGAATAACTAGACTATGTATAGGTAGGTGTCATCATGTACGTCTAACCCTTGAGTCTCATCCTGATAATCACTTTGGATCCCAGCACTCAAGTGACCATACATGGATCAATGACTTCTCATACAGATGAAGCCATTAACTATGCTAGACACACACCTCTCAAGGCAACAAGCATCTTCTCCATTCCCACCTTAGTCTTTACTAGCACTAAAGCATGGGCGAGGAACTTATCATATTAGGTTCATTTTTTTCCCCTTAATTTAATTAGGTTATCACTTGTTTACAATAACTTACAATAAGTGATCAACAACAGCCACTTGTGGGCCCCAATGCTTATTGCAAGCCACCACCTAATACATATCTAGGTAAACTATCCTAGGCTCATAGATCTCTCCTAGATCAAGTCACAGATAAATTAAATAGTCACACATCCAGAATTATCACAGAAACCAGGATTGACTACATAACATGTTCACTGAATCACATAGTACAACAAGAGCCTATAAGGCCATTTGGAACATAAACATATAATACACACTCACGCCAAATAGAAGAAACAACATGAATAACAGATAACTCCCAAGCCTCTGTCTTTCCTAGGTCATCTAGTCTCCATAAAACTGATAACCCTAACAACTAGGAAAGATAAAATCATATTGAATTAAACAGCCGATTTCAGTAGAAAATAAAGTATGTACAGATGATAAGTCAATTTATATGTTTTCACCATTAAATAAAAGTCCAATTTGTACACATAAATGTATCACATCATGTTGTTCATACTTAAGCCAAATCAGATAAGTAACCCAGATTCTATTAATTAATTAAACCTAATTTATTGCCCACTAGCCATAAGGTTTAACAACATTGGTTTAATCCATCAAAACAATTGTTATTTTGAATAATAATAATAAACATGTTCTACCAATGTTAAATAAAATTTTCTAATAAAATTTATTATTATCCAATAATAATAAATTACTAATCATGAAAAAAACTCATAATCAACAAATTTATTATTAAATAAATTATTAAGAAATCAAACTTATCTTAAGATAAATAAACCTCATTAATAAAATTTATTAAAACTAATTAACTAAAGTAAATTAGCAAAACTTTAATAAAATTAGTAATTTTAATTACTAAGAAAATTAACTAATAAATCTTATTAACTAATTTCCATTGAATAACCTAAGCACTTAATTTAATTTTACATATAACAAATCTTATATAAAATAAAATTAATATAACAAAATTAAAACAATTTATAATGATCAAATTTAATAAAGAAAATATAATAAAATCTTTTAAAAAAAGCAAAAGTCAAAATATTTGGGTGGCCTGCCGCTCACGGCAGACTAGCCTGCCGGCGGCAGTCTTAGACTGTCGTGCGGTAGCCTAGTCTGTAGTGCGCGGTAGGCTACAGCCCGCATGGTAAGGCTAAGGGAAGGGGGGTAGGGGACAAGTGGTCCCTGCCTCCCACCTTATTAAATTTTATATTTTTAATATATTTTTTTTTAATACTAACAAAACTTTGCATACGAAATTATATATATATATTTAAAAAAAAAAAAATGGAACTAGCACATATAACTAAAATTGATATCTATTTTAAAAAAAAAAAATTATAATTTCGGGATTCCAAAGGAATATCCCTTTCTATATGGAATGTCATTTTCCATGTTTTTCCAGAAACAAAAAGCCAATACATAGGTCTGAAATTTTCCAGATTAGGCAATTTTGTATGGATTTAATTTTTTGTCTTTTCTATTGTTTGTAAAATTTGTATTCTGATACAATAATAAAATTTACAGAAAAGCATGCCAAAAAGAAATTACTGGTCATAAGTCGTACGATTGTCCTCAGTTTTTAGGGTAGAAGCCGACAGCTTCTGAGCCTACAATTGGAGATGCAGGCAGAGCTCATAGGGCCTTTGTAGTTGGGAATGATCCTCAGTGTTCGAACCCTAAGGCAGGAAAGGGTCCAATGGGACCTTCTCAGTGATCTTTGGTCTAGTTTCTTTTCAGTGTAGTTAGATTTATGGGATTAATGTCCCTACTTGTTCCAGGCTTCCAGGAGTAAGCCTAATCCTGGGGGGGAGGATGTAGTACCTCCATAGTTTGCTCTCAGTTTTTTTCAGTGTCGTACTCTTTTAGGCCACATTGCATGTGTGCAGATATTCTTATTATTTCAGTGATTGTTGATGATCTGAATTAAGATTATGATTATGTTATGATGTCATATGATCTCATATTTAGATGTTAATGTTATTATGTTGCAATGTTTTATGTTTCAGTTAGATTATGATGTACTTACCCCATACTTGCATGTGTATGGTGTTTATATGTATGTACCTATTTTATGTGTTTGCATCTGTTTGATGTGTCTGTATGATAGAGGGTGGAGGCATAGTTACTTTCCTTGTCGAGATCCACACGACCGCCCATACCCTATCATTGTTTGTTATATATTGTATGTACATGCTTTGATTTGTGATGACAGGTTTGCAGGTATAGGGCATCGACTTCCCTGAATTGGCAGGAGTGAGCATGCCCAAAAATATACTCATCTCAATGGTAAAGAAGGGAGGTAACAGATGGACCCAAAACCCTATTCGTTGACCACCTTACCCGAATTTGTTAGGTGACAAAGTTCGTGGTCCCCATCTCTGAGTTTGTATGTTTATTTGATGGTCCTGATTTATTGCTAGATTGATTATGTGATTTTCTATGATTTTCTATTATTATGAGATTTAATATTGTAATTGGAAAATAATATTAAATTTATGTCCTATGTTATTTTATTATTATTAATTAATTAAAAATTGAATATTAGGATTTTTGATATTAATTAATTAATAGTGTGAAAATATATTTGAATTGTCCATTAGTTATTAAATTAATTTATTGCATGATTTAATTGTGTTATAATTATTAAATAAGTTAAATGTGGAATTTTATCTTACATGTGCTTTATTGATTTATGTGAAATTTGATTTCATAAAGTAACTTGTAAAAAGAATTCTATGTGAGTTGTGCATAAATAATATATTTTATAATTAATAATTGGTATTTTCCCTCAACTCAAAAGGGGGAGTTTGATTAGGAGTTGTCTGGTGACTCATTAGGGTTTGCATGATAGGTGGATTTGATTTTCTATTTGGGGAAAGTTTGCATTCATTTGTGGGGGGAGGTTTTTGGTTGGAGTTTCAATTTTGGGGAGAGAGAGCATTTTTTTGAAAAAATTTGTGCTTTCTTATGTTCTTGTGAATTTGGAGTGTGATTGATTTTTCTGGGTGAGCGGTATTTGCATCTGGAATTGGATTCTACATAAGCTGTGATTCAGAGTTGCAGTTTTGAGCTTCTACATTGTCAGATTTGGGAGATTCAGCATCCTATAGGCAATTCTACATCAGATTTATAGCATTGGAATTGAGGTAGGGTTTTGATGAATTTTCTAGTATTTTTGTTTGTAGAAATTTAGTAATATACTTTGCCTGTTGATTTTAAAGGCTACATTAGTAATTCTGGTTAAGCTTTAAATTTTTTTTTAGAATTTTATAAGCTATTAGAAAGCTTTTCATTATTTTATTATTACTTGGCATAGTAGGGAAATGCTGGCAAAATTTTTGGGAAAAATACAACCTAGATCTCTCATAAAATGAAAAAACCAAATCTGGTATAGTTAGACTATAGAGAAATGAAATTCAATAAATGGGTTGGGAAGAAAAAATGATTTTGTTTGAAAAAAATGAATTATGGGTAAAAAATACCCTCCCTGTGAAAAATGACAGTAAGAAAATATTACACTAGTAATTTCTTTTTGGCATGCTTTTCTGTAAATTTTATTATTGTATTAGAATACAAATTTTACAAACAATAGAAAAGACAAAAAAATTAAATCCATACAAAATTGCCTAATCTGGAAAATTTCAGACCTGTGTATTGGGTTTTCATTTTTGGAAAAACATGGAAAATGACATTCCATATAGAAAGGGATATTCCTTTGGAATCCCGAAATTAGAATTTAAAAAAATAAAAATAAATATCAATTTTAGTTATATGTGCTGGTTCCACTTTTTAAAAACAAAATATATATATAATTTTGTATGCAAAGTTTTGTTAGTATTTTAAAAAAAAATATATAAAAAATATAAAATTTAATAAGGTGGGAGGCGGGGACCACCTCTCCCCTACCCCCCTTCCCTTAGCCTTACCGTGCGGGCCGTAGCCTGCCGCGCACTGCAGACTAGGCTGCCGCATGATAGTCTAGGACTGCTGCTGGCAGGCTAGCCTACCGTGAGCGGCAGGCCACCCACATATTTTGACTTTTGCTTTTTTTTTTAAGATTTTATTATATTTGCTTTATTAAATTCGATCATTATAAATTGTTTTAATTTTGTTATATTAATTTTATTTTATATAAGATTTGTTATATGTAAAATTAAATTAAGTGCTTAGGTTATTCAATGGAAATTAATTAATAAGATTTATTAGTTAATTTTCTTAGTAATTAAAATTACTAATTTTATTAAAGTTTTGCTAATTTACTTTAGTTAATTAGTTTTAATAAATTTTATTAATGAGGTTTATTTATCTTAAGATAAGTTTGATTTCTTAATAATTTATTTAATAATAAATTTGTTGATTATGAGTTTTTTTCATAATTAGTAATTTATTATTATTGGATAATAATAAATTTTATTAGTAAATTTTATTTAACATTGGTAGAACATGTTTATTATTATTATTCAAAATAACAATTGTTTTGATGGATTAAACCAATGTTGTTAAACCTTATGGCTAGTGGGCAATAAATTAGGTTTAATTAGTTGATAGAATTTGGGTTACTTGTCTGATTTGGCTTAAGTATGAACAACATGATGTGATACATTTATGTGTACAAATTGGACTTTTATTTAATGGTGAAAACATATAAATTGAGTTATCATCTGTACATACTTTATTTTCTACTAAAATCGGCTGTTTAATTCAATATGATTTTATCTTTCCTAGTTGTTAGGGTTATCAGTTTTATGGGGACTAGATGACCTAGGAAAGACAGAGGCTTGGGAGTTATCTGTTATTCATGTTGTTTCTTTTGTTACGTTATAGGCTCTTGTTGTACTATGTTGTACTATGTGATTCAGTGAACATGTTATGTAGTCAATCCTGGTTTCTATGATGATTCTGGATGTGTGACTATTTAATTTATCTGTGACTTGATCTAGGAGAGATCTATGAGCCTAGGGTAGTTTACCTAGATATGTGTTAGGGGGTGGCTTGCAATAAGCGTCGGGGCCCACAAGTGGCTGTTGTTGATCAGTTATTGTAAGTTATTGTAAACAAGTGATAACCTAATTAAATTAAGGGGAAATAAATGAACCTAATATGATAAGTTCCTCACCCATGCTTTAGTGATAGTACAGACTAAGGTGGGAATGTAGAAGATGCTTGCCGCCTTGAGAGGTGTGTGTCGAGCATAGTTAATGGCTTCGTATGTACAAGAAGTCATTGATCCGTGTATGGTCACTTAAGTGCCCAGATCCAGAGTGATTATCAGGATGAGACTCAAGGGTTAGACGTACATGATGACACCTACCTATACATAGTCTAGTTATTCTACATGGTCGGTTGCCTCTGGATTAGTGAGTCATACCTTTCACTATACTTGTTGACTTTGAGTTAGTAAGCTTTCAAGATTCCTTTCCTAGTAGTGTTTCCTGGTTTGATTTGATTATCTGATTGGGGTCCGATGTTATCTCCTCAACATGTTGGGGTAGACCTTTGTGGTTCTACACGGACGGGTGGTAGTGAATTCTTTACCATTTGAGATTCGACGTCCTGGTGCCGATGCTTGATGGTGTCTTTGTAGTTGGATCCTTTTGCTACTTCATTGATGTTCTTTCTTATATTCTTTATTTGTAATCCTGTATTAGCGTATTGCATGTGATACCTAATCTGGACCTTGTATTATCATAGTTATATTTATTACTACATACCCTGTGACATGTGCAGTGGATGTCAATTTATGTATTTGTCATGGATGTCCATGAGGATTGTATTTATTGATATATCATGTTATTGTAATTTATAAGTTATGGAATCTTTTGTTGATGTTAGTGTTAGTTGTGTTTCATTCTTAAGTAATTTTACGTCATGGAACCGTTGAGTATTGTTATCTGTGATGGATGTTATTTTCAATGTGAGTAAATGGTAATTGCTTCCGCACTGTTGTTTATCTTGTTTGATAACTTTAGAAAAAAAAATTATTCACCAAACTTAGTAGCATGTTTAGGATTAAATTCTCATGGGTTCTCTGGCGGGGTGTTACATCCACCATCGGCTGCCACCCACTGGAAGAAACAAAGATGGAATAAAAAAAGAAGGATATAAAATAAAAATATCTCCAAATTTTTTATGTAGAACTCTTGCCAAAACAATGATGCCAATAGTCACAATTAAACCTTCTCAAGATATCAACATCTCTTCCATAGAACCACGTTAATGATAGTATTCAACTTCAATACCTCACAAGTAAAAAATAATAATAATATAAATAACTCCTAATATAATAGCATAATTCAAAATATCATCATAATCAACATCATTATAATAATAATCACAACCACCTCCAAAGACTTATGTCATCCCCCCAAATAAGCAAGCATGAGATGGAATCAATAACTCCTCTATTACCAATGATAAACTTAATTATGATGAAATGTAATAAAACTAATAACAAGTTATTCGCAATTACACTAAAAGAAAAAAAATAAGAATAAGGGATACATATACAACCATAACAATAAGCATCTACAAGAAGACACAACACACATATAATTATCCATTCAAACTCACAATAGCTACTAATCATGTATAATTGACTTTGATATACACAACCCCATAACCTCACACAAGCATAAGGCATGATATTTTAATTACCATGAGGAACCATCATCATTTTCTTAAAATAACATATAGAAGACACCATGAATCAATTAAACTTTTTATTTATTTATTTTTAAACATCCTTAATTGATATTACATGAATCATACTAATCTTAATAACATAAGAAATATTTGTTATAAATTATTATTGAGAATTAAATGTTTGATTTTAGTTGAATTTCTATTTGACATCAAAGTTGCATAAGTTTCTATTAAAATCTATTTAACATTTCATTAAGAGTAATTGCATCCTACAATATGATTAAGTTATCTACCATCTCTCTTTCTAATCTTTGGAATTATAAGCTATATTTTGGTTGATACATCAACAGTTGCAAATATAATCATCAATATTTCTCTCTCTTTCTAATCTTTGGAATTATAAGCTATATTTTGGTTGATACATCAACATTTGCAATTATAATCACAATATTTCTCTTGTTCAAGTCCACATATATATACTTTAAATTTCTACAATAGAATGTCTTCTTTAAATATACATGGGTAACTATAACTAAATTTTATGTCACTATATTTTAACTAATAGTTTACTATATAGAATTACTTAAAACATGGACTAACCTGTTCAAACAAAGTAAATATCCCAATCTCAAAAAGAACTTCTCACAAATAGTGTATCTCTATTTGTGGAATCTATCCAACATAGATTTACACATAGATAAAGAACCCAAGGTATTTTGTAATTCCCAAAAGAATAAGTTATATGAATATATAAATGTAAACGATTAGAATGTACAATACAAATTAATGAAATCTACATACCTAACACATTAATGAACCATACAAATCATAAGTTTAATGTATGTGAAGTATCTAATTTTATTTTCTTTCACACTAAAACAAGAGGCAAAAATGAATCACGTGAGGTAGTGGGTGTTTTAGAGTTTAACAATGATTTTTAATGCCTTCAATTCCAACCATGCAATACATAATTAAATCTGCATGTTAAAACATATCCAAGCTAAGAAAATTAATATTAAGGGAGAAAGGTGGAGATGTAGTGAGGAGTCATAAACAACTTATTAAAACAATGATATTTTTATGTGAGCAGCCATAAACAAATTATTAAAATAGCGATGCTTTTATGTGAGTAGCCATAAACAAATTATTCATACAACGATGTTTTTATGTGAGCAGCCATAACCAAATTATTGAAACAGTGATGTTTTTATGTGAGCAGCCATAAACAAATTATTAAAACAGCGATGCTTTTATGTGAGCAGCCATAAACAAATTATTCACACAACAATGTTTTTATGTGAGCAGCCATAAATAAATTATTAAAACAACGATGCTTTTATGTGAGCAGCCATAAACAAATTATTAAAATAGTGATGCTTTTATGTGAGCAGCCATAAACAAATTATTAAAACAGGGATGCTTTTATGTGAAATACGAGGATACAGGTTAGCATTATATATGTGTCTTATACTATGATCAAAGTACAAACCTTATGCAAGAATAGCCTGGTGCAAATCAATCATATGGCAAGACTATATGTTAATATGCCAGAAAAGTAATATGAATGTGGTAGTAGTAAATGTATTATCAATAGAAATGGAAGCAATATGGCTGAAGGTATCCTTACCTCAAACTGTATTACTTGATAGATTCTGTAACATTATGCAGCAATTCTGTAACACTGAGCCCTTTAAGTCACCCAAATTCCCACTGCTCCAGAAATACCTCCCTTTAATAATGTTAGAAGTTGAGCAGCTCCAATCTCCTCTCATTTTTCCATCGTATCCCCCGATTTGTAATGCCCATCTTTTACATACTAGACTAGACATCACACAACCTATTTAATCTACTCAAACATAGGAGAAACATGACAAATTTTTTATTTTTTGTTGTTGTATGCAATACAAGACATGCTACATAAAATAGGTAATAAAGAATCCAACATGAAAACACATCTAACTAGAACAATAACTTTAAAACAACGCTCAAAGAATGATCAAGACTTGCAATTGCATACCTGAGAACTCTCTTAATGTTCCATATGCTCATCTCTCATCCAAATTACCTATTCCTACATACATGATTACCAACTAGGTGCATAATATAAAATCCATTAGAGGTTAGATATAAGATCATGAAGATAGTTCTTTCATCGATATGTTACATAGATAAACAAAGAAGTAATTCACATCATATTAATGACAAATGAAAGAAATGAATGAGCTATGAAGAAGAGTAAACCATTATTAATTTAATCTTTCAAGGACAAGTAACCTGAGTCTTTATGAGGAATTCTATTAAATAGATCCCCAATATATACATTCCCATTTAGTAAGTTTACTAAGAAGTTTCCCAAAAACTTCTTACTCATATTCTAAAGTTCCTCTCTAGAAAATTTCCTAATTCAGAGTATGTTTATCATCAAAGGAGTACCAAAGGAAAATAATAACAATGCACATGCTCTCCACCCATCCAAATGGCATCATGAGAACTCAAAGGTCCTAGCCAACCCCTGAGCAAGTAGAATCCCCTTTTTCTTTGCACCATTATGATCAATGGTGAACATCCTCTTCATGTCACTAAAAGAACACCGATAGTTAGATTATTATTAAGGGATCCTAGACACTCTATCAAAGTTAATTTGAGTCATCTTTATGTTAATACTTTCTATATTATTTATGCAACTTTCCAAATAAATAGACCTAGTTTAACCATGTTGCATCCTGATACTACACAATCTAAATATTATCCATAGGTTATCTGAACTATCATTCTTAGTGCTCTCTCTCTTATTTGAATTAATAGTACTCCCTATTCTACAAAATAACTAACTTATGAATATACATTTTCTAAGCTAGAAAAGTCCATAAATAAAATGTAGATACCAGTTTAACTTAATTTAAGTTACTTGGGCAGCAGAAGAGTCAAAATATTATTGATCAATTCCAATTAAACTCCAGTATAATTTTATTTATCTATAACTATATCGCTGAGATAATAATTTTTAACTAAGATAAATTTGCATTCCCAAAATAATTGGATAATTAATTACAGTTAATAATATTGAATAATCAATAATTATGCAAATAGGTATAAAATTAGAAGTATGAATAATTCTTAAGTAAAATAATCTAAGTTCAAGAATTAGAATGTAAAAGATCAATAAACATAGATTTCCCAATTTAAAAGCTAACTCTCTGATATTATTTATTTTGAAACAAGTAAACCCAATTATACTTTTAAAAAGGAATATTAAACAACTACATATTAATAATAGAGATAAAGATATCTACTAAGGGCTTGAGAGACTTAAATAGAATAAAGAATTGATTCTCTATCTTAAATGTTAGGAACTAAACAAAACTTTAAACTCATGAATTCTTCCTATAGGAATTCAGCTTTTCAAGGATTTAATCACTAAAAGGGGAATAGCAATATACATGTAATAGCGGTACAATGATAGAAAATTATAAGAAGCTTGAACAATATAGCGTAGGATGCATAGTTAACCACATTCCCAGGATAGAAATAACATTTAAGCTAACACATTATGAGACATTATTATGGAAAAAGAATGAAAGCTCCTACACAAGTTTATCAGAGAGCATCCCAAGCTGAATAAAAATAAAGAAACTATCTCAGCTGTGACAGATGGCGAAGAAAAGCGCACAGAACAACGATTGAGGAGATTGATATTATGATCATTAAATTAACTGTTATGACTCTTGAATAATTAATATAAACATTACATTTTAGAGACTGTTACGAATGGAATAATAAAATAAATGTAGATATGTAACAGCGATGTATTTGATGGTGTCTATGATAATAATGAGACATCACTAGTTCTCTTTATATTGTTTAAAAAAAATGCACCATGTTAATTAAGATATAAAAATGATAATTGCAGAACTATTTCACCATTCTTCTGCTATTTTTCAGGTATTTAAGTGTTTTCTTACTATTAATTGAGCGTATTGGTTGTAATGGCGACTACCCTTGTCTTGAAGAGGATCGTCTTATACATTTCTTGGCATATTTTATTACTGTCATAGACATGTTTGGACTAAAATTTGGTCCCTTTCTACTGTGTTGTTCCAATATATCCTCTACGAACCAAATCACAATGCTTATTATGTCAATTAACAAGAAAATTTTCAACTCTGACTAAAATTTGGAGAGGCGTTCAATCAACAAAGCACACAAACAAATCCTCTCTTCTGCAACAATCTTCAACTCTTTCAATCAACATAAGAAAGCCTTTCAGCTATCATATAATACTATTTTACAAATCAATTCTGTTGGCTTCTATGCTTGGACGGGTTCAAATATGTAATTATACATGTTTAGAGTTTTTGTTTCTTTTATTTAATAAACTTTAAAAGTTGGATATACTAGTAGGTAAAGTTCTTCACCAATTTGGTTTCTTGATGAGAACTTTTTATGCAACTATCATTTTTTATAGGTTTATCTAGCTCAAAATCATATGGTGCTAATTATCCTAATAATGAACACACAACCCAAAATTATCAAAACTAATTGCACAAAAGCATTTTTTTTTTCTGTACAAATCTCTGAAGGATTGAGGATTTTGTGAATTGACAGAATCTCAACCCACAATTGTCACAACTAAATGCATGAATATAAGTCTTTTGTTCAAAAAGATAGTTTTTCAAAATTCCTTCAATAGATGGAAAACTAAATATGTTGAATGCAAATAAAGAAGAAAAATGTTATCAGCTCAAAATGTAAGATTGTGTGAGCTCCATTGATTGACAGAAAACCAATATTATAAGAATAATAAATTAATAATACACATCAGTTTGAGCTCAAAAATAGTGCGTTCAGAATCCCATCACTAGTCAGGAACCAAAAAAATGCCTGAACTAAATGTACGAACAAAAGACTTCAGCTTAAAAATAAAGGTCGGAACTCAATTTGAAAGGAAACCAAAACCCCCCACCATGTACATGAATAGCGCACTCAACTGAAACTCACAAAATCACCTAAAACCCAACAATTGACTAATATCCAGATGTATGACCATCAGAAAATCAGTTTATAGCTCAAATCCATAATTCCCAAGTAAAATAAGTCATACCCACTTCCTCTAATTCTAACGAAGATGAATTACAATGCAAAATTAGAACAAGAAAAATAGGAAAATGCAGAAGGTTGATCGACAAAAACCCAAATCAAGTAGGCATATACAATGCTGAGATAAAATGTGTCAAATCCACTTCATGTAATAAAAATAACTTACAATACAAAATTTGACCCAGTAATCCTTCAGAACATAGTCCCTTAGCTCATAGAAACCCACAACCACCATGATAATCATTTTTAGCGCAAATTTACAATGCTTGACAAAAGTAAGACACACCCACCACTTAAACTTTTAAACAAAGCACCGTCGATCATAACTTCCTTGAAAAAATACAATACAAAACTGGCACTAAACAAAAATCTTGTGAATAGAATCTGCCATCAGACGAGAAAGACATAGGCAACCATATCTTACCGTCTGAGTGCCTCCTGAAAATGTATCGCTCCATCTGAAAATCACAGTTCTTAGTGCCGAGATGGACATCAGTTGCAAGCATCATCTCAATGTCTACATCCCTCTGCGTCAAAACCTTATTGGCTGCCATTTTTTTGTCCCCAAGGGAAAGAAGAACGATTTCTTTCCCTCTACCAATGTTTTTTTTCCACCACCCCACCAGTTCCTGTATTGACCAACCCCCTAAATCATGTACTATCCAGTAGTAATTGAATCCCTAGAACTCGTTGTTAGCCATTCCAAATATCATGATCTTTTTATTATTTTATTCTTCCCATGCTATGAGAAACAGAGAGGTACTTACGATCATTATGATCTTGAATATTAGAGCATTGGTCATGATGTTATGAGTCCTATTTTCTTCTTACTCACGCCAATTCCAAACAACTATATGACCGCCCTTAATGTCCTATTGAGTGAAGAAATTGTAAGGTATGTCGCCTCATGCATTCAATCTCATCCACCCACCAATATAAGATTGCCAGCTCACTCTTTCTAAAGCTAATGAGTCCTTTGTATAAAAAGTTATCATTATCTTATTGTAAGTGAATATTGGGCGTGTTAATTTAGCCATACTTAATATATTCATTAAAAATTAACAATTATTTAATAATCATTTGAAAACTTATTTTATTCCATGCATGTTCCCATATTGTTAAGAAAAATAAAATCAATTTATTAATCATTTAAACCTAATTGATTTTCCCCACAACTGAAATGTGTCCATCACTCATTCAATAATAATCACCTTACCTTAAAATATGACTGAACCTTACAATACTAACATTAATAATAATAATTGATATTTATATAATACTTTCATGTTTTTTTTTTTGTAACATCATTAGTGCCACCAATAATATTGGTATTAACTATTCAATAACTAATGTTATCTATAATTTGGAGTGGTAACGATATTAATACCTTCATATCAAGAAACACATAAGATTATCATTTCCGTTAAATTTATCACACCATACTTAAAACCATAATTTAAGTACACATTGAATAATGTTAGTATCGACAAACTATCTTATCTCACCTTAGTTATATTTTAATTATATTATATTAAGGTGATAATTAATAACAATACTTATAAGGATTAGTTAAATCTTCTAATAAACCAAATCGTCCATCACAAAATCATTAAATGCAATGATCCAAGGGCATCATGACCAAACGCTAAAGCACACGAATCTACACCATTAAGAGAGATCACTATATTACATATATCGACTTACTCTTCACTTCATAAAGCATGCAGTGATGTTAAGGCTAATGCAATTATATGAATGACTAATAAGATTCTAAATCGTATCAACTAAAGCATACATCTATGTCCGGACTATCATAGGTCTAACATAGGTCTCAACTAACAGTTTACTTGAATGATGGAGGGTTCACCTACCAAAATAGTTCCTTACTGAATCACCATTGGAGGGGCACTACACAATTCCTGGCTTACATCCTCTCTTATACTCCTCTCCTCAATCATTTTCAATAATATATCTTGGAAACCATTATAGCCAAAGTAACGGTTATTTCATAAGATGTCATGTCTCTTCACATGCACCATTTTGAGACTTAGTTAATTTCCTCATCAATAGATTTATTTCTCATAGATTGATATTTCTTAACTCTTATTAATGTCTACATAATTGTAGCTAAAAGATATTTCAATAAATATTTTTGATTCTTTATATTACATCCTTTAAAATTACTATTCGAGACTATTATATTTCTATCAATTTTACCTTTAATCTACTTATATCATAATAATTATTCATCTTTAATAGATGTTCTTCCTGTATATAGTTATATTTACATCTACACACAATAATAAATATTGAAATGAGAGAATAGCATAAGCATTGTTGTTTACCACTCCATCTTAGAATATGATTCACTCTTTCTAAGTAAGCTAATTTCATTCTAAATATTTCATTTCTTGAATGTAAATACGTGGCTACTAATCATTGATATAATTCTTTAATCAAAATAGTTTAATTTATTGATATAGACGCATCACTTATATCTTTAGGTAGTATGAATATTGGTATATATTATATGTCTATATGTATTTATAGGCTTGTATGTCTACTATATATATATATATATATATATATATATATATATACACATATATATATATATATATACATATATATATATATATATATACATATATATATATATATACATATATATATATATATATATACATATATATATATATATATACATATATATATATATATATACATATATATATATATACATATATATATATATATACATATATATATACATATATACATATATATATATATACATATATATATACATATATAGATATATATATATATACATATATATACATATATACATATATATATATATATATACATATATACATATATATATATATATATACATATATACATATATATATATATATATATATATACATATATACATATATATATATATATATATATATATATATATATATATATATATATATATATATATATATGTATATATATATATGTATATATATATATATATTTTAATTAAAACTAAATGCTTATATAGAGAAAATAAGAATCGTCAACTAGATTCTAATTCTTATTATTCAACTAAAGATCTACATTATCATTATCATAGGTTCAACATATAACCAATCTAATAAACTACTTAGAAAAGATGGAGGTTTCACTTACAAACATAACTCCTTATCATACTTGATTTGGGAAGGCACTACATCCTTCCCCCCTTAAGGATTGACTTACTGCTGGAAGTCAGAAATGTTGACATGGAAATACATCACACATTAGATCTTAAACACATTTTAATTGATATAACATGTATAACTAATCCTTGAATCCATGCACTATAAAGAGAATAATCCTCATAATATGGTTAAGCATAAAATATATATCCCAATCAATTTTATTATCACCAACAAGGATAACTTCAACTTGATCAAACATTAGTATGAATAGAGTTTTCCCTTTACTTATAAAGTAAGAACCAAGGTATCTAGCTTGGACCACTCAATTTTCCTTAAAACATATCAAGGTGTTACAAATTCCTTCTCTTTCAATACATGTAAATAAATTTTTTACTTTCATCCAACACAACGATATATTTCAATCTAATATAAAACATTGAGCATATCCAAATGTGCCTCATAAACAATCATATCAGTCCACATAATTGGGATTACACATGACAAGGATCGGGAGTGGACATGCCTCTCTGGACAAACTCTCACTCCAGGATAATATACCAGTCTCTTCTATATCCAAAATCCATAATCAAAACCTCACATAGTGGCTTGATGGTATCTTGGGCCTTTGTCATGAAGACCCTCCATACAAGTCCACATGTCATATCCCTTGTTTTTGTAAGGTAGTTAACCTCCAAGGAACATACACCACACATAGGAAGGTAGTGGATACTAGCTACATAATAGCCTCACATACCCCCATCCTCAAAGGTTCCCTGCATCTACTTCCTCGTATACACTCACCAAGTCTGCCTCATGTGTCTTTAGTGAGGAATCACAACACAACACAAGACCACCATTATGAAAGGAGATAGTTTAGCCATCAAAGCTCAACAATAATATTAAATAAATAAATAAAATAGAATTATCAATCTCAACAATAAGATAAGAATAATCCAAGATAAATTTCATAAGTCTTGGCTAAACTATTATAGAAAAAGATAAGAAAATTATTGGTCTACACAACTGAAGATAAAAGAAATTCACCATAAATTGCACATCACATCACTGTGTGACTATATCTAGTCATCTCATGAGGAAGGAGGGAACAACGTCCAGCTATCACAATAGCCCTTCATGTGGTTGGGCCTGGGAAACACTACCCACATGGCATAGGGGGTTCACCTCGGCAACACCCCTGCATCGAATGGTGCAGAATAAGCATGCCAACCCACCCGGCATGACCATACACCAAGTGGAGTAAGCACACTCTAGTCGTATGTCGCATGGCAGTGTTCCTTGTGGAGTAGGCACACATAGGACACACCCTGCATGACGATGTCTCTCATAGATCATCATCATAGCCAAAGGTATACATGGCTTGGGCCCACCCATATACCTACCGCATCTACAAACTGAGCATCCATGGGTGCCCCTCTACAAGCATGCAAGCATCACCAATATACTTTGCATCAAGTAGGAAACAAAATACATACATATACTGCGCCTTCACGTAATCATGTACATGGCATCATGTTCTTGAGCTTGGCTCGCTACCATCAGCAACATAGCATCATAACCTCACACTATGTTGGAACAATACTGGCGTGTGGCATCATATTCATTTCATCATGTCAGAACATGTGCGAATACAGTATCCATCATAGCATGGGCTAACAAAATCTCCCTCCACATGCTAGACCACATAGAAATGTACATATCCATAAATCATATATCTCCTTAGAGAGGCTCATATCAAGTACTGGTATTGTGCTCAAGAACTATGGGAATTAGGATAAACACTTATGAACCAAATGTTTAAAGGTTCCTCATAAGGGGAAGCATAGTTTACTCTTTTCCCTTGAGTAGTGGAAGCTAAGGTCACTTCATGCTACCATTACACATACACCACATAAATACCCGAGGAAATGGTGCTACTACTACCCCTCCACATACTAAATTACCAACACTCATGGGTTGGCACTCAGTAGGGTGACAAACAAGAAAGCAACACATGAGTGGTATGGTTCTCCCATATCCTTATCCAAAAAATAACTTCCATGGATGACACTTATATTGCACCACTCCATGAAACTCAATTAATTACTAGTTGTACACAACACTCAACATAAGCACTGGCACTAGTTTTATCACATTTACAAGGAAGTACACAATAGCATCATATATTATCCATTTATTTAAATTTGCCTTTAATACATATTGTTTTCTGCATGGTACAAAATACCAATGACATACTTAATCACATTTCACCTCCTCATGGGCATATGCCAATATCCAATGTAAATATATCAATCTTTTCCATTCCCATAATATGAGACAATAACATCTATTTGCAAGATGACTTTAACTTACATAAAATAAGGCACTAGGAAAAATGATACACTATATTTCTTCAAGAGTCATTGAATCAACACATATTCCTTTCATTATGAAAAAAATCCTAATTTCATCGCTATGGTTAATCCCTACATAGGCTTATAGTCACAAATGGACCTTAGGTTATTTAGCCAAGAATTTCCAAAATCAACAAATTAAATCATATTTTTACTTTATATAGATAACATCATTTGATGGTCATTCATCATGAATAGAGAAGAGATATTTATTTTTAATTTTTGGTTATTATTATCAAATAACCCTAATGTAATTCATGTAAACATTCAGGTGTTATAAAAACAAAATCAATCATGCATCATGTCACATTATCATTTGCATATAAATCCAAAGAGAAATACTCACAATGTTAATTTAGAAAATGTTCCCCACTATTTTTATTTCTTCAACAACAACATGACCAAAAGGATTACCCAAGAATTTCAATGTTGAAACATAATTAATAAGGTCCTAAATTCATGTTTTGTACAAGGATTTATTTTTCAATTCTATTCTAAAATAGGGAAAAAGAAAGAGAGAGAGAGACACACAATATTTCAGTCCTTACAATAACCTATAATATGTATGCAGTAACTTCATCATTTGAATCTATAATAAGGAGAACTACCATGGTAACATCATTAACTAGATTCATTGATCACACATATCTATTATGATATTTAAAATAGAATAAGGTGTTAAGCCTTTTCAAGTTAATCAAGCAACCTATAATCGCTATAACAAGCACTCGTGATGACAAGTTTTAGAGGAGATATGGTTGGCTACTGTCAACACTTATGGTACAAAATAACTTGTAATACTAATTTGAGTCTTTCTAGGAGTACAACAAAAGGGTGATATAAAACATGTGGAATTCATTAACATTTATTTATTAGAAAGATATCCACAATCTATGAAAGTACTCAGGAGGCTCATTTATTATATTTAGAATGAAAAAAATAGAAGTAATTTATGTAAGACAACCTAACCGTAGAAGCATGGGTACACTTTATAAAACACTATAGCATGAATACCAAGAACATAGTTCCTCTATTTAGGACCATGTATTATAATCATAAACCAAAATAAAACTATGCAAACTACTAAGCAATAAGTGAGCTAAGAGTCCCAGAGTTCCCAATGTGGAAACCTAGGGCTCTGATACCAGATGCAATGCCCCACCAAGGAACCCTTGGCTCAAGGACAATATACTCATTAAGCCATACATAATATATAATTTTTTTTTTTTAATAAAGTAGTAGAACATAATATAATTTGATTTATTTAATGTTACTAGAAGTCAAGAGAATAAAGACATCAAGTACTACTTGTCCTGCTCAATTAAGAAATTATTATTCTTGCATACCTGAATATCACTAGCATTCTTTTACATGATGACCAACATGTCCAACACCTGTAACTACACACATGTCTAAACAACTAGATGCAAACATTAGATATATTCCATCGGAAATAAATTCTTTATTGATAGCTTAGCTATGAGAATCATTATTAAGAAGAAGTGAAATCATTACATTAGAAACTTAAAGAAAAACCCTAAGGGACTAGACCTAAGCCTTAGGGGCTCATCATTGATGGCCTTGCCTACGTTCACGCTCAGAGGCTTCGTAGTTCAACTTATTATATTTTGGACCATATCCTACTAGTTCACCAACGTAAGGTTAAAGGATACAACATATGTATATTAATAAATGTTTTAATAAAATACAAAAGTGGGTAGGCAACCCTTTCTAGGGTAGAGTCCCTAGGTAGTTCCACCATCGACTACCACCCACTGGATGAAACAGAGATGGAATAAAAAAAGAAGGATATAAAATAAAAATATCTCCAAATTTTTTATCTAGAACTCTTGCCAAAACAATGATGCCAATAGTCACAATTAAACGTTCTCAAGATATCAACATCTCTTCCATAGAACCACCTTAATGATAGTATTCAACTTCAATACCTCACAAGTAAAATAATAATAATAATATAAATAACTCCTAATATAATAGCATAATTCAAAATATCATCATAATCAACGTCATTATAATAATAATCACAACCACCTCCAAAGACTTATGTCATCCCCCCAAATAAGCAAGCATGAGATGGAATCAATAACTCCTCTATTACCAATGATAAACTTAATTATGATTAAATGTAATAAATGTAATAACAAGTTATTCGCAATTACACTAAAAGGAAAAAAATAAGAATAAGGGATACATATACAACCATAACAATAAGCATCTACAAGAAGACACAACACACATATAATTATCCATTCAAACTCACAATAGCTACTAATCATGTATAATTGACTTTGATATACACAACCCCATAATCTCACACAAGCATAAGGCATGATATTTTAATTACCATGAGGAACCATCATCATTTTCTTAAAATAACATATAGAAGACACCATGAATCAATTAAACTTTTTATTTATTTATTTTTTAATATCCTTAATTGATATTACATGAATCATACTAATCTTAATAACATAAGAAATATTTTTTATAAATTATTATTGAGAATTAAATGTTTGATTTTAGTTGAATTTCTATTTGACATGAAAGTCACATAAGTTTCTATTAAAATCTATTTAACATTTCATTAAGAGTAATTGCATCCTACAATATGATTAAGTTATCTACCATCTCTCTTTCTAATCTTTGGAATTATCAGCTATATTTTGGTTGATACATCAACAGTTGCAAATATAATCGTCAATATTTCTCTTGTTCAAGTCCACATATATATACTTTAAATTTCTACAATAGAATGTCTTCTTTAAATATACATGGGTAACTATAACTAAATTTTATGTCACTATATTTTAACTGATAGTTTACTATATAGAATTACTTAAAACATGGACTAACCTGTTCAAACAAAGTAAATATCTCAATCTCAAAAAGAACTTCTCACAAATAGTGTATCTCTATTTGTGGAATCTATCCAACATAGATTTACACATAGATAAAGAACCCAAGGTATTTTGTAATTCCCAAAAGAATAAGTTATATGAATATATAAATGTAAATGATTAGAATGTACAATACAAATTAATGAAATCTACATACCTAACACATTAATCAACCATACAAATCATAAGTTTAATGTATGGGAAGTATCTAATTTTATTTTCTTTCACACTAAAACAAGAGGCAAAAATGAATCACATGAGGTGGTGGGTTTTTTAGAGTTTAACAATGATTTTTAATGCCTTCAATTCCAACCATGCAATACATAATTAAATCTGCATGTTAAAACATATCCAAGCTAAGAAAATTAATATTAAGGGAGAAAGGTGGAGATGTAGTGAGGAGTCATAAACAACTTATTAAAAAAATGATATTTTTATGTGAGCAGCCATAAACAAATTATTAAAACAGTGATGCTTTTATGTGAGCAGCCATAAACAAATTATTCACACAGTGATGTTTTTATGTGAACAGCCATAACCAAATTATTGAAACAGTGATGTTTTTATGTGAGGAGCCATAAACAAATTATTAAAATAGCGATGCTTTTATGTGAGCAGCCATAAACAAATTATTCACATAGCGATGTTTTTATGTGAGCAGCCATAAACAAATTATTAAAACAACGATGCTTTTATGTGAGCAGCCATAAAAAAATTATTAAAATAGCGATGCTTTTATGTGAGCAGCCATAAACAAATTATTAAAAAAGCGATGCTTTTATGTGAAATAAGAGGATATAGGTTAGCATTATATATGTGTCTTATACTATGATCAAAGTACAAACCTTATGCAAGAATAGCCTGGTGTAAATCAATCATATGGTAGGACTATATGTTAATATGCCATAAAAGTAATATGAATGTGGTAGTAGTAAATGTATTATCAATAGAAATGGAAGCAATACGGTTGAAGGTATCCTTACCTGAAACTGTATTACTTGATAGATTCTGTAACATTATGCAGCAATTCTATAACACCGAGCCCTTTAAGTCAACCAAATTCCCACTGCTCCAGAAATACCTCCCTTTAATAATTTCAGAAGTTGAGCAGCTCCAATCTCCTCTCATTTTTCCATCGTATCCCCCGATTCCTGGCTTACATCCTCTCTTATACTCCTCTCCTCAATCATTTTCAATAATATATCTTGGAAACTATTATAGCCAAAGTAACGGTTATTTCATAAGATGTCATGTCTCTTCACACGCACCGTTTTGAGACTTAGTTAATTTCCTCATCAATATATTTATTTCTCATAGATTGATATTTCTTAACTCTTATTAATGTCTACATAGTTGTAGCCAAAAAGATATTTCAATAAATATTTTTGATTCTTTATATTACATCCTGTAAAATTACTATTCGAGACTATTATATTTCTATCAATTTTACCTTTAATCTACTTATATCATAATAATTATTCATCTTTAATAGATGTTCTTCCTGTATATAGTTATATTTACATCTACACACAAATAATAAATATTGAAACGAGAGGATAACATAAGCATTGTTGTTTACCACTCCATCTTAGAATATGATTCACTCTTTCTAAGTAAGCTAATTTCATTCTAAATATTTCATTTCTTGAATGTAAATACATGGCTACTAATCATTGATATAATTCTTTAATCAAAATAGTTTAATTTATTGATATAGATGCATCACTTATATCTTTAGGTAGTATGAATATTGGTATATATTATGTCTATATGTATTTATAGGCTTGTATGTCTACTATATATATATATATATATATATATATATATATATATAATTTTTAATTAAAACTAAATGTTTATATACAGAAAATAAGAATCGTCAACTAGATTCTAATTCTTATTATTCAACTAAAGATCTACATTATCATTATCATAGGTTCAACATATAACCAATCTAATAAACTACTTAGAAAAGATGGAAGTTTCACTTAGAAACATAACTCCTTATCATACTTGATTTGGGTAGGCACTACAATCTCTAATATGCAGATTGCATAATACAGACCTTTAGAGGTTGTTTTATCAAGTATATCTAGTGACTCCACTGATTTCAAGGATCCAGGCTACCTTATTCAAAGTTTTATGAGAAAGATTGAGACTAGAAGCTCAAAGCCTACCCAATTTTCAAAGTTTCCCTAAAAGAGAAGTCACAAAGGCAGGTCATCTCAAAGAAGATCCCCTGCAAGGAGAGTTCAATCAACACCTCCTGATACTTTAGAAAGGAGACCTTTTCCCTTTCATTCTAGAAGAAGAGGGAGATCTCTAACCAAAGATCTAGAGGAAGATTGAAATCCAGTAGTAAATAGAGCTCATATAGTTGTTAATCTTTAGTTTCCAACTCCTACAATGGCTAGACCATTTTCCTTTGCACCATTCAACCAAGGGAGTCCATTAGCCTTTGCAGTGCATCATGATGTGCCCTTGGTGGCCCTTAAAAGTATACCTAATTTTACCGGTGAAGGGCAGACAACTGCTTTTGAGCACATAAGAGATGTGACCACCATCTGCAACATACACAACATTACTCAAGAGGATGTGGCCACAAAATTATTAGCAGCTTCTTTAAAAGGTAAGGCTCTTGAATGGTTTAGAACTCTAATCGTTGGTTCTATTACATCATGGGATGAATTAGGGGATGCATTAAGCAAACATTTTGAGGATAAATAAGATAACTTATCTCTAGTTGAGCAGTTAACAACTATTAAGAGAGACCCTCAAGAGAAAATGATAGATTAGAATAGTAGGTTCCTCAAAACATGGAATAGAATTCCAGTCTCTGTGAGACCATCAGCTGACCATGCTTTTCTATACTACTTGTAAAGTCTGAATGGTCAAATTTCTATCATGATCTAGTCTATGGGTGGTACTTCTTTACCCCAAGCTTTTGACATAGCTGTCAGAGCTGAAAATTGTTTAATCCAAGTAGGCATGATCGCTAGAAGGCCACCAATGCCCATTTTTCCTAGCCATCAACCCATTGCACCTACACAAGTACCCCCATTTACTCCTATCCCCACCATAGCAGCACGTCAAGCTAGTACCAATGGTCAAGAACATGCTAAGGCAAGTTTCTCTCAAGAGTTGGAAGAAATCAAAAGTAGCCAAGCAACTAGCATACAAGAAATGACATATTTGTTGCAGACTTTGACTAAAGAGGTCACAAATTTGAAGAAACAAAGTCAAGGAATCAAACCACCATTTCAACCACAAGGCCAAGGTCCTAATCAACAATATCATAATCAAGGACAACCTTATCAGCAAAATAGGCCACCATACCAAGGAGGCTATCAAGAACAAAGACAAAGTTTTAATCAAAGACCATTCCAACCATATAACCCTACACCTCTCAATTCTACAAATCGAGTGAGGGATATGGTTCCTAGTCAAAATAATATGGCAATGGAGAATGAATGGTGTTTTCCTTGTAATAAACCTCACAATCAGGCTACATGTTCAAATGGATGGATGAACCAAGCTCTAATGGTTCAAAATGCCTCACAAGCTCAATCAGAGGTTTCATCCAGTGGGTCAGTCCCTCAACAAGAATCACAAGAGAATGAGACTGCTCTCTTTAATTGGGAGCAACCAGACTTCAATGGAGTCAATGATGAAGTTGCCTTTGTTTCCTATACAAGAGAAAAGAGAAGAGCTCAAGACATGGAGAGAGCAGATTCTAATGCCAAAGCCACCACATCTGCAGAACCACTGCATCAAGCTGCTCCCATCATACCTAAGGAGGCTCCTTCCATTATAAGCAAAGAGGGCCAACATTCTAAAGAGGTGGAGCCCATCATGGTGAAAGCACAACAAAGAATACACACTGTGACACCTTATAATATTATAGACAACATGAAGAAGGTGAATGTCACCATGTCCATGTGGGACTCTTTGGCTCTTCCAGAACAACTTGAAATTTTGAAGAAGGCCATGACAGAGGTAGCAACTCCTCCACCTTCAAAAGAAGCTACAAAGCCAGTGTTGGTTAACACTGATCAAGAAAAGGAGGCTCCAAGTAGCAACTCCAAAGGCAATACCATTCAAGGTAGGAATTCAAAGCCGCCTCCCTTTTATGTATCTTTAATCATTGGAAAATCTTTAGTACATAACTATATGGTAGATAGTGGAGCTACTAGCATTGTGATGCTAAGAAAGTAGCTGACCAATTAGGACTAAAATATGAACCCTTCCAAAAGAAGGTTACCCAACTTGATGGATCCTCAGTCAATACTATAGGTGTGGCCAAGGATACCAGTATAATCTTACATGCTAGTCCTAATTTTTCTGTCCTCCTTGATATATATATCATAGATCTCCCTGCATTATTTTCTATATGTCTTTCAAGGGAGTTTATAGCCATGATAGGAGGCTATCTATCTTCTGATTGGTCTCACATGTTATTTCATACAAGGTATGGGACCAAGGTCACCATTAAATCAGAACCATTAGTAGCACACCATATAGAACCTTATGCATCCAATAACATCAATATAAACTGCCCTATATTTAATGACAGTGACTTCCAAACTATTAGTGAAGCAAGCACAAAGATAGAAAGTATCCCTGATATTTTTCTAGATGAGAGAGCTTTAGAGGCCCAAGAAAATCTTGTTTGGGATTTTGGTTTGGGAAGTTATCTAATACAAGAGAGTGGAGCCATAGAACCAAGCCTTCTCAGAGAGGATACTGATTCAGAGGATCAAAGCAATCAGGTTTGGGAACCATTTTTTGATGGGCCTAGAAGTAGACATGGCTCTGGTGGTGGTGCTATGTTAGTGTCCCCAAAAGGAGGAAGGTATTATACTACCTTCAGATTCAGTTTCCCCTGCACTAGCAATACTGCAGAGTATGAAAGTCTAGTCAATGGAATAGAATGGGCTAGAAAAAGAGGGCTTAAGGCCTTAAAAGTTTATGGTGAGAATGAATTAGTTGTCAGCCAAGTAAGAGAGATAAGTGCAACAAATAATGATACTTTGAAAGCATACAAGCATAGAGTTTGGGATGCAATTGAAGATTTTTATGCTTTCAATATTGTTTCCATCCTTAGAAAGTTAAATCAAAATGCAGATAGGTTAGTTGCTATTGGATCTCAGTATGATATTCCAAATAGCATTTCAAAAGAAGGAGATCAACAACATATCAAAGTGATTGTCAGACCTTCTATTCCTAATAATGATGTCAATTGGCAAGTGTTTGACAATGATGAACAAATTCTGCAGTTCTTGTTTGAAGAGGATGTCTTTTCAAGGCATAATCAAGAGAGGTTATCACAAAATTATGGTGATCAAGTGATGCAATTGAAGTCCAATAAAATTCCTAGAGGTCTTGTTACATTAGAGACTATCTTCAATAAGGATGATGAAGTTAAGAAGAACAAAGCTAGCCTGGTAGTCCAACAAGAACATTGTGTTGAACTAGAGTTAGACCCAGGTAAGAGTTTACAATTTGGAAAAGTGAACACTAAATTGGAAAAGCAAGCTTACACTCAGTTATTCAAAGAATTTAGTGATGTTTTTGCATGGAAATATGAAGACCTCAAAGGTTTTGATCCATCCCTTGCTCAGCACACTATTGAATTAGAACCAAATGCCAAACTAGTGAGGAAAAAGAAAAGGCTTGTTAATCACAAGCTTGAGCCACTTATGCATAAAGAGGTGCTCAAACTAATAGAAAGTGGTATCATCTACCCCATCAAGCATACTATTTGGGTTTCCAACCTCATTCCAGTCAGGAAGAAGAATGGGGACTTGAGGTTATGTGTTGACTTTAGGGATCTTAATAGGGCTTCATTAAAGGACCACCATCCACTACCCTCCATGGAAAAAATCTTACAATGTGTCTCTGGATCTAAGAGATTTTCATTATTGGATGGCTATTCAGGATACAATCAGATCCTGGTTAATGAGGGGGATCAATATAAGACTGCATTTACAACAAAGTGGGGAACCATGGCTTATCAAAAGATGCCCTTTGGTTTGTCAAATGTAGGTGCTACTTTTCAAAAGGCAATGGATATGGCCTTTAAGAGCCTAATGTACCAGTTTGTGTTGGTCTACTTGGATGACATAACTATATATTCTAAACATGCAGTAGACCATATCAAACATCTGAGGAAGATTTTTGAAAGGTGTAGAGAGTTTGGGATATCTCTTAATCTCAAAAAATGTGTGTTTGTAGTTCATGAGGGAAAACTATTGGGATATATAGTATCCAAAGAAGGAATTACAGTGGATCCTGAGAGAATTGTAGCTATCTTAGAGCTACCCCTACCACATCATAAGAAAAGTCTCCAATCTTTCATAGGAAAGATTAATTTTGTTAGGAGGTTCTTGCCTAACATTGCAAATTTATTAAAGCCTTTAACAACCATGTTAAAGAAGAGTTCAACTTTCAGTTGGACTAAGGAAGGGAAAGCCAATTTCTAGGCTATCAAAGAGGCCCTAATAGAAGCTCCTTCCATCTTAAACCCAAATTTCAATAAGCATTTCATCATTTATGCCTATGGAGGTCATGATGCCATATTTGCAATGCTGACCCATGAAAATTCAGATGGATTGGAGCAGCCTATTGCTTTCTTTAGCAAAGGTTTAGAAGAGTATGGATAGAGATACTCTTTTGTAGAAAAAAATGTACTTGCTATGGTGAAGAGCCTTAAAAAGTTCAAATATCTATTGACCCGTAGCAGGGTACACTTGAAAGTTACTCATCCAAGTGTCAAAGAGTTTTTGCTTTCCAAGGACCTTAATGAAAAAAGAGCTGGTTGGATCACCAAGGTGATGGAATATGACATAGATATTCAAACTACCAAGCTGATTAGGGGAAGAGGTCTTTGTGAGCATTTGGTAGAGGATGAAAGTTCAAAGAAATTAGAACAAATGGATGCATCTTTGGTTGTGCATTCTACAGAAGAACAAGACAAGGCAACAAGTTGGTTGCCTAATATGATCAATTATTTGAAGATAGGACAATGTCCTGCAGGTTTGGATTAAACAAAAAGGAGGTATTATAGGTTACAATCTATTCCTTTTGTGCTAATAAATGAAGTTCTTTTCAGGAAGGATCAGAATGGTGTCCTTTTAAGATGCATAGATTCAGAGAAGGTAGCAGACATCCTATTTGAGTTTCATGATGGACCTTCTGGAGGTCATTTCTCTCCTAGGACTACTGCTTTTAAAATCATGAGGGTTGGATACTATTGGCCATCTATCTTTAAGGATAGTCATGATCATGTCAGAAAATGTATCAAGTGTGCCATGTTTTCAGGAAAAGAAAGGCTTGCAGCCTTTCCCCTACAACCAATCAGAATAGATCAGCCCTTCATGAAGTGGGGTATAGATTTCATTGGCATGATCAATCCTCCATCTAGTGTAGGACATAAATGGATAATTACTGCAACAAAGTACTTCACCAGATGGATAGAGGAAATTGCATTAAAATAGGCCAATGAGAGTGTTGTCCTACGCTTTTATGATGACTTAATTCATAGGTTTGGCACTCTTGATTCCATAATTTCAGATAATGCCTTAGACTTCACAGGCCTCAAAGTTTTAGAGTGGGCAGTCAAGAATGGCATCTATCTTAATACCAATTCCAATTACTACCCCCAAGGTAATGGCTTGGCGAAATCCACCAATAAAAACTTGATTAGGATAATCAAGAAGACTCTGCAAGACAATCAGAGAGATTGGCATACTAAGTTGAGGTCTGCATTGTGGTTAGATAGAATTACCCCAAAGAAAATCATTGGTAATTCTCCTTATGTGCTAGTGTATGGAAGAGAGGCTAAGTTGTCCATCTCAGCTGAACTACCAGCTCTGGACCTGGCTACTCAGTATGCCCTATTTGATGAAGGAGATCCCTTGTAGGTCAGGTATACTCAGTTGATGGAATTAGAAGAAATCAGAGACAAATCAATGCAAGATATGGAGTTCCACCAGATTCAAACAAAGAGGAGCTTTCATAGAAGAGCCAGAGTCAGAGACTTCAAGGTTGGAGACATAGTCCTCAAGTGGGATGAGTTCAGGTCTAGACCTGGCAGGCACACAAAATTTGACTCCTTTTAGGGTGGGCCATTTGTAATCATAGAATGTAGGGGCTCCAATGCTTTTCAACTATAAAATATGGATAGAGTCCTCTAACCTATCTCTATGAATGGTTTCCACTTGAAACCTTGTTTTGAGGTTAACCCCTCTTTGTAAATTTTTTAAAAGTTTCCCTTTTTTCTTTCCTTGCTTTCTAGTGTAGTTTCCTACTTCTCAAGAAGTGCTCTAAGAACATTTTTTAGTTTTGTCCCTCTATAGATAATTTTTGTTCCTTTGATAACCCCGTGCCCAATGGATTGTCAAGGTCACTGGTTTCCCATGTCTAGCAGGCTGACATCTAGTAGAAATCGCCAAAATGTTACCCAAATTTTCCTATGCATCAAATTTGGCAAAAACCATCCTAGGCCTCTATTTTTATCTTGTCAAACACACCAAAAAATTTCATGAGTCTACCTCTTTCCCCCTGTTCTCTGCAATATCTTTTAGGTCTCTGGCTAGAAAGAAAAAACCCTTAGAAAAGTTCATAAACTAGCCATTACCCTGCAAAACCCTTTGGCCGCATTATATTTTTATGTTACTTTATCCTGATCACTTAAGTTCTCATATTTACACATTCCTTTTTAAATCCTTCAGTCACCAAGTCTTTGATTCTTGGTGGTTAACCCCTTAACACTCAGTGATCTCATGAGCGGTTACCATTTCGGTCGGCTGTCTCAGATTGGCGGCCAGGTCAAGATTCTAGATCTGATAGTTGTCGAATGATCTCATGGCCCTGAAAGATTCCATGAGATCTTGCAATGATCATTGATCTTCCTATCTATAGAGTTCATCTTGTCAGTGGGACCGGTGCCACCTCATCTAATTTGGCAGCTCCTGATTCATCAGCGGTGTTTGATTCGGCAGGTTGACAGTGGGGCTATCTTCTTTGGTGGGTTAAGTTCTGACTTAATCATGTGGTCATAATTATACCAAAGGCTCAACATGCATGTGTTTTATCATGGTGGTATAGCGATAGCCATTGATCCTTCTCCATCACCTAGCTTTTGTTAGGTGGGTCCGATGTTATAAGGTATGCAACGTGTATCTGAAATGGCACAGTTTGATTGGTTGTTTGGTATGCTACATGGTGGTTATCAGTGGGCCCTTGGGATCAAGGCTTTCTAAAGTGATTAACTCTCTATAGGATCTCATAGCTGTTGTTACACCATGGAACCAAAAAGCTTGATCTTTATGATGGCGGTATAGCGACAGCCATCCGATGGTGTTCTCAGGAACGTGGGTCCAAAGTCTACTAGGTGTGATGACATGCTCAATTTTTATTGGCTACTAACTTCTAGGTGGTGTTTGACTTGTGAGAGCGGGATTTTAAGTTGTTTTCTTAGTGCATCATGGCCGTTCATCTGCTAGGAAGGGTTTCTCATTGACAGTTGCAATTTAAAAATTTGCCGCTAGCCGTTATATTTCAAAAATTTGAATGCTTTCTGCTAGTTTTGCTAGGGTTTTGCATTCTTTCGGCAATGCACGACATCGGTTAGCTTAGGAATTGATTTCTTAGGATGGTTGTGGTTGAGAGGGGCATGGAGGTGACTGTTGGTCGATGTTGTAGAGTCCTTTGCCACATTTTCATTGTAGGAAGTGCTAGAAAGAGTTGGCACCACCTTTTCAAGTGGTACTATTATCCTGAGATTTGTGATCAGATTTGAAGCCTTCATGGCTTAGTGGAGTTGTAGATGGGTTGGTGGGCCCAGGTTGTTGCGACTATAGGTGTTTTTAGTTCAAAAGGATCAGCATGCAAGAGAGATATGATTTGATCACTGGTTCTCAAAGATTTTCATTAATAGGTGATCAGTACCCTAGGGTTTGATATCATTAATTAACCTTGTAACCCTAGTTAGGTTTTTGAATCCTGCCTGCGTGCAGTTGAGTATGTATATAATGTATTTTTGAAGATTTTAGCTAACAGTTGGATAATTTTTAGAAGAAATTCACCTTTTCTTAAGGGTCATCTGTGGTATCATCTCTACCCTCTAGCTTATATAGTTGTATTTGTCTCATTGATGAGTTCAAACATTGTAGAGGTATTTTGTGACAATTCTTCATGTTCCTATGCTTCCTTGTCTGAGTTTATCTCTTATTGAATTGAAGTATATGATGTTTTTAGTGGTATCTTAGGGTTCCTGATCCCTCTTACTTTTCTATAACTATGTGTGTTATTGTGTTTGATTTGATTTAGATGCTTTTGTGGGTATACTTCAGCCCCCTAACAGTCTTGTCTCAATCCTACACCGAGTTGTAGAAGTGAATGTCTCTTGTAGGTCATAAATTGTGTCTTATGTTCAGACCCTCTTATGAAACACTTATGCAAGCCTATTCAGTAAGTTGTGACCTACTAGACCTAAGCCTTTCATTGATTCCATTCCTCTATACTGAGATCCAAACCCTAATTTTAGTGTATCACCTAGTAGGTAGTTTGCTTTTAGTCATTTCCCTTTCCAAGCATTCCTTCTATCCCTTTCCGTCAAAAGATTTACTTTTCTATCAAGAAGAAAATTAAGGTGATTATCTAAGAGGAACCAGCCTAGAACTTGAAGGTCTCATCTCAGTTATCATAGGTCCCACAACCTGGAGATGATTCCCATATTATACTAGGTTATCAAGACTATGAGAGCTTGAGACAAAGGCACAAACTTAGTGTATAATAGTAACCTTCAAACATATACTATTAAGTCCTTGGAAACATTGAAAACATGGGCACCCTCTAGTGGGTGACACAACTGTGTGAGGTACATGTATGCGTTCGAGTTGTGGGGCAATGGTTTTGGTTTCTCACCAAACTTTTTTATAGAAATAAGCTATTTGTTTGTTATCAAGTCTTAAACATTGTCCAATCATGATCAAACAAAGACTCCCCTGATACTATCAAGTTTCTTTGTCCTTGATAGGTTTGTTAATGACTACTTCTTGTATCACAACTGCTTGATTTAAACCTTTATGTCTTTAAACGAATGCTTGAAACTGCAAAACGTGATTGTTGACTAAACTGTTCTTCAAACCTATCAGGAAACTAGATTTTCTGTCAGACATCAATTCAGGCTGTATCTCAAAATTCAACTTTTACCTCAAAAACTATGTTAAACTATCAAACTTTGGATTTTTCCCACGTGAAGTTTCACTTTTTCAGAGCACTTTCTCATGTGAGACTTTGTTCTTTCACATGAAGTTTGATGTTCTCTCATGTGGCCTGGTATTCTCTTGCATGAAACTGTAGCCCATTTTTTAAGAATAGAGACTAAATTCCCATTGACTGGTCTAACTTTTTCCTGATCTACTTTTTGTCTAAGGTTTGTTTTTCTATTTTCCTATTGTTTACTATTAAAAACTGACTGTACCAAGCTAAGAACCAATTGATATTGCCTTGACTTGTCTTATCTCTCATTTGTTCACCTTATCTCTTTATGCTTTGTGCCTCATGTTGCGATAGTCTTATCTCAACTTTTCTAGCCACCCTCTTGATGACTCGTACCAAGTTCATCTCGCATCTTGGCTGTTCTAGCCTTTCCCTACTTTTTTTTTATCTCAAAGACAAAGTCTTACCACTATCTTGAGTCTTCTCTCATTGTATCTTCATCTATGACTATCATGACTAGAAGTGGAAAAAATTTTCCCATTCAGAATCTTGGTCTAGGTAGAAGTAAGTCTTCTAATCGAGAAATAGATCATCATGAATCTGTCACAAAATCTAAACTTTGTCAGGGATCCTCAAACTCTTTGTTAAGTACCATGCAAGATAGTCTACCTCAATCATCACCTTTGATTTTCCAAGAGTTTTTCAATCCATTTTTCCAAGCGCAACCTGGTTTCTCATTTCAAGATCAAGATAACTCATTCTTTCAAAGAAACTCTTTGTTCCATAACTTTGAGAGACCACTTCCTTAGGCTGGTCCTATTATTGAATCTCTTAATCCTACTGAAAATATTGACTCGTGCAACTTTGTTGACCCACTGGATCCTCTTTGAGCACCTAGTTCTAATTTTGATTGGTTATTTCAAGAACAACCTGGTCCTTATTTCCAAGAGTGACAAAACCTTGAGAAATTACACCCTCGAGTTGATCCAATCGATGATCTCAAATGAATTGACTCTTCTGATCCTATTTGCGCACCTAAAGTTACCTACTTAGCACCTTTCTGACATTGTACCTATCATTTTACTGAGGAACACATTGCTCAACCCCATACAAACAAAATGGGGGATCCATTTGATTTCCAATCAGGCAAATATGACCAATCTCAAAACAATCAGTATCATGGTCAATCTTCTAATGCCCAAAATCAAACTCACAAAGATGATCAATCTCAAAGCAAAACTCAAGGTGATCGATAACCATATCACTATCGCCCTACTCCATATAATCAAACCCAAGATGATCAGCAACAAGACCAAGTTTTGAGCATTTATGAGATTCTTGGTAATGAGGATGAAGTGATCACCCAAAGTGACATAAATGTTGCGAAAGCTAACAAGAGTTTCCTCAAAATGATGGAAGTCCTCATTATGGAGGATAAAGAGAAGTACATTCTTGAGTTAGCTCAACAAGGGGCCAAGTTACCCCTGGACTTCCAAGTAGAAATGCTTGTAGCCAAGGAGGAAGAGAATGAAACTACTAAACTACAAAAGATGATTAGGGACATGCAAGACTAGATTGGTCAACTCACAAGAGACAAGGATAAACTAATGCAACAATTCACAATAGACAACATATAACCTTTTCCATTTGACAAAAGTATTTGCATGCCTCCTTTTCCAAGAGGAGTAGATTTTCCAAAATACGACAAGTACTTGTGGTACAATTGATCCCCAAGATCATCTCAGAGATTTTGGTGCATTGTCTATGGAATTTATACATGAGCAGACATATCTTATGAGACTTTTCCCCCATAGCTTTGGCAGATCAGCTATGGAATGGTTTTGCAAATTCCCTCCTGGCATCAAGACCTTTGATGAGATTGCTAATCTCTTTCTTCAACATTATTTGCACAATATTCAACACCCTATCAACATCTGTGATTTGCGCAATTTAAAACAATGATAGGGAGAGCCATTCTTGTCTTTTCTCTAGAGATGGAGACACCTTTGCACTAAGTATCCTCAAAAATTTCTTGAATCTGAGAAACTTGATATCTTTTTGGACAACTTCATCCTAGATTTTGGATACAAAGTTCAACTACAAGGTCCTTTGACCTTAACAATATGATCAAAAAAGTCGTGAGGATAGAGGTCTTCATGATTAAGAAAGGAGAATTGATTCTAAATAAAGATAATAAACAAGGATTCTCCTCAAACAAAGACAAGGGAAAGGCTTTTAACAAGAATAGAGATGTTTTGAATGATGGAGTGGTTGATAACATTACTACTAAGCCTCTGAAGTCTACTTTCAATCTTACCTCAAGTACACAAGTGGCTAAGGCTATTGAAAAGACTACAACAAATAATCAACAACCTTCAAAGTTCTCTAATAATAACCCTTGGTCTTCTTAGCCTAAGTGTGAATTCACTTCTCTTGGGAAACCAATGGATGTAGTCTTCCAGACTCTAGTGCAAAATCAAGTGCTTACTCCTTTAGAAAAGAATCTCTATGATCCTCAACTGAGACCTCATTGGTGGAATGACAACACCTATTGTGACTATCACTAGAATAAAGGTCATAAGACTACTACTTGTCTCTAGCTGAAGCATAAAGTTCAAGATTTGATTGATAACAGTGATATTCTCATGGAAAATCCCAACAATAATTTTGATCATCAAGCGTTTAAAGATCCCTTCCCTCACCATGAGAAGGTTGAATCCTCTCAGACTAAGAATACCAATGCTAAAGTCAAATACATGTACACCAATGATGAAAATTTTATTGACATGATTGAGCCTGTTGATGCTAAGTATTGCAACGTGATTACTTTGAACGGGGGCAGCAAGACTTCCAAACCTAAGACTCCTTTCATCTTATGAAGTTCTACCTCTCGTGCTTCTAAATCTGACCGACCTCAGGATTGTGCTAATGTTGTTACTCACTCATGTGGAAGAGTTGTTTTGAAGGGTCTTGACCCTCTCACATCCACTCCAAAATAGACTACAGATAAGACTACTACTGGCCCTACCAGAAAAACTTTGAAATCAGTTCCTACCTCTAATTCTATTAGCTACAGTATCTTGGATCAACTTCAGTGAACCAATGCTCTGATTACCATTTTTGAGTTATTGAAGATCTTGCCTTCTCACAAGAAGATTTTGGACAATGCCCTCACCGAGGCAAACGTCCCCAAGGATCTTGTCCTAGATCAATTCCAATCTATGGTGGGTCATTTGACTTTTCCACATTATCTATCCTTTTCTAAAGAAGATGATCATTCCTTGAGTCACCCACACAATGCTCCTTTGCATATAGAGGTCATGATAGGTCCCAACCATGTCTGTTGCATGCTTATAGACAATGGTACTAGTCTTAACATTTGTTCTGCCAAACTACTCACTTAGCTAGGGTATGATGAAGACTGTATAGACTCCCACAAAAAGATCACTATTAAAGCTTATGATGAAGAAGAGCACAAGTCTAAGGGCTTAGTTGTGCTACCTATCCATGTAGGACCTGTCAAAAGAGATGTAATTTTCCAAGTTCTGGATATTCCAGTCACATATAATATCTTGTTAGGTAGACCTTAGATTCATGAGATGCAGGTAGTGCCCTCTACATATCATCACTGCATCAAGTTTCCATTCCATGGAGCGGAAGTCACTATACCTACTAATATTAATTTCTCTTGCAATACGCTCAATTAGTCTGCCGACAACTTTGTTCCACGAAATAGAGAATCCACTAAGTTTTTTGATGCCAAGCTAAAAGAGTTGGAACAAACTTTGAAACTCAAGGATATAGGCATGGGTGAATATCGGATTCAGCCTGTGTTATCATTAGCTTCTCTTCCTCCATCTCTACACTCTTATGGGAGACCTTCTAAGAATAAAAAACCTTCTAATGCTCCACCTCAAATTTTTTATGATGGCACCTTTGTATGGGCCTCTATGCCATTAGAAGATGAAGATGCAGACAGAGCTATTAGAGCTTGGATCTACAAAGGGAAAGAACCCTCTAAAATAAATACTCCACCTCCAAACTTAGAACAAGAGCCATATAGTGAGGCTTTCAAGATCATGAAGCACTTTAGCTATAAAGGAAGTGAACCAATAGGAAAGAATGACAATGGCTTACTAAAACCTATTGAAGCTACTAGTCATCGCATAAAGGATACTACTGGCTTAGGCTTTAAAAAGACTCCTTTTCATCTTGGGTTAAACAAATTTGTGACGATACCTAAACCTGAACTTGAATAAGAAATTGAAGATACTACTCCAGAGGTAAATCAAGAGGCTAGCTCTAATGGGGATACCTTTCCTTATCCCATACCTCCTGATCTAGCGACATTCTTTGAAGAACCTGATAAACCTATCATACCTGTCCATCAGGTGGAAGCTGAAAGTGATTTTGATGAAACTACCTCTATCACACCACTAACCTATGAACAGTGGATGAAAATGTAGGATCCTAATTTTATGGGTGAACCTTCCATACCTTCATTTGTTGAAGAAAGACTCAAACAAGAAAAAGCTTCGTGTGCTTTAAGAAGAGATCCTGAGTTCAATGATACATCCAGTATACATGAAATTCTCTCATCAAGTACTGACTCACATGAATATGAATTTGACTCTTTATCTAATGCTACTTTTGAGATAGACATAGACACGGTGCACACATTTGAAAACCCTCTCGAAGTAGGTGAAGGGTCTAGTGCTAGGACACATGAATCTGACACCATCAGTGTTAACCTATCCTCTACTTCTGATGTAGGGTCTCATAGGGATTTGAACGCTCCTTTGGATGAAATTGATTTAGGCCTTGAATTTCTTGTCTGTGCTTTTGATAATTATACTGTGAACATAATCAAACCATCCATTACTCCTCTTTCACTCAAAAATCCCAAGCTAATAGAATAGAACTCCCCTTCTGCATCCAATGAAGTCCTACCATTCCAAAGAGACTATACTTTAGCCTGTTACCTCCATGCTATTGAACCTGTAATGTCTTCCACCAGTGAAAGAAATGTTAGCATGACAGAAGGGGATATCAAGTATCTTAGTCAAAAAATTAAAAGAAGAAAAAATAGATGCTCTGATGGTGAAAACCATGTTGTGGCAGTATTAGAGCCAAAAATAATAAAAATAATAGATGTATCCAAGGGTGAAAACCTCTCTGAGGTGCCCAAGGATGATATACTTGATACTCTCCTGAGCCATTTTCAAGAGAGATCATTAGTTTTATTGAGCTGACACAACTAGTAAACTTGGGTATAGAGGTTTCTCTGCAAATCATTCATCTAGCACAGTCATTATCTGCAGAAGAAAAAGAAGATTTGATTACATTCTTTCAAAGAAAGAAGATAAAATTTTCATGGACTTACTCTGATATTCTTGGATTGGATCCCAATCTAATCATGCATCATGTAATGCCCCTCCAACCCTATCAAGTCTTGGTTATGTTCACTTGAAATTAGGAAGGACTATATGTGAGAATGATCCTGCTTGAGATGGTTTCTTAAACGAAACCTCTTCCAACGTACCATAACTTCATATTTTAATGTGGGAAATAACAATACTTACATAAGTATGTCCCTTTATATCTTCATGTGTGTCAGTGATAGGATCACCTGATAGATTTGTATGTTTCTATGTGAAATGCTCATTATTAATATTTATGTGTACATTAGGTTAATTGACTATAATCATTTAAGGGTTAGATGGGTTACCTTCTCTAATAGCGTTACTTGGGATTAGACATGATCGATGCATTTATGGTTATATGATTTGTTTATCTTGATTTGATAATGGGACACTTTTAGTATATGTCTGATGGTTAAATGGGTTTGTGAAAGATAATAAATTATTTATATTTACATGATTATGTTATGATTCATTATTGTCATACAATATAGAAAAGAGATCATTTTGATACTAACCACACTAATCCAATTATGCTTTGTTGATGTGACTATCGAAAGAGGGGAGTTAGTCATAGTTACTCCTCCAGGAGGTCCACACAATGTCGCACTCTCCCTCCTTGTTTGCAATTTCTTGTACATATGTATATATATATTGGTTTACTAGGTTTGTGTTGCAGGATGCAGGTATCAGGCATCGACTCCACTTGGCTACACAGGTCTGAGTGTGCCTTAAAAATCCTCGAACTGTTGTTGTGTGGAGGTATTACCAAGATTACTCTCAAGGTTACCATGGACTTAGGTTTCTCTTTAGGAGGTTACCCTAGTTGGGGGATCTGAATGCACTATGTGATGTGGTCTTGTGAATTATGATTTGATGCCATTTTGTGATTTATGATGTGAGTTAGATTTATCCCTAACTAGTATATATATGTATATATACTTATTATATATAAGTGTACATTGATTGGATGTTATATAGGTATGTGTATATGTGGGTGCACATGCATATACCCATGCTTATATAAATGATAATATTTGTATGGATTTATCGATTGTTTTAGTGGTATGTTATCTAAAGTGAATTCAATGAAGTATATTAAATAAATGTATTAAAAAGTGAAAATAATATTAATAAAAGGATAATGCTCTTTGTAGTAAAACTAGCTATCTAGGAGGGAGTTGAACTTGAGACCTCCTAGAAGTTAGGCTAGTTGGTTTCCATGTGTGCTAAGTGGTTTTCTTGAAAGTTACTTGTTGGATGTTCTTGTTATGTTTTCCTTCATGGTTATTTTTAATTAAATTCATTAAAACTTTGTTAAGTGCTTACAGGAATAATTGGTTTGATTTTTCAACCAACTATGGAAGTTGGAGAAGTTGCTTCCCGTAAAGAAACTCCTCCAACCACATAGTTGGAGGATAAATGTTTGAAGATTTTGGGTGCAGAGAGAGGATAATTTTTGGAAGATTTGTTTTTCTTTTGAGCTATCTATAAATGATTTCTCTGAAAAGTTTTGGTGAAAGTTATGTGAGGTTGAGAGTCTCTAGTGGTGGAGTCTTATGTGTGAGGATTGCTTGGAGTTGATTGCTAGAGGAAGATTTTCAAAATGATATCTACTCAAGGCTGGAAAGTTTGCAGAGAGTCTCTAACCAAGGGAGGATGATTCTTTGCAGGACCCTAGGTAGGGTCTAAACTAGGATGAATCTCCATTCTTCCCATGTGCATGATTATGTATATGAATGATATGTTACTCAATGAGAATATGATGGTTTATTTCTGTTTGAAAATGAGAAGTATATATATGTTTGTTTTTCTGAGTATTTGAAATATGTTTCTGGGAAGTGATTTTTTTATGAATGCTTGTATGCTCACTATGGTGAAGTCTTCCTAGGAGGGTAGGAGTGGTTTTGATCATGTAGGATAGTGTACTATATTGTTATTGAATGTATTATGAATGTTTCTGGAATTTAGAACTATTACTTCAACTTTACTGGTCCTTGTCGGTTTGTACACCACCTTTCTTTGTCCAGATCTAGAATAGATTTGTTAGATAGATAGGATGGATTAATGAGCCATTTCTAAAGGGAAACTGAGAGATCTCAAATGGGTCATGCTCAGATTAGGCAACCAAAATCCCCATAATGCCCAGTTTTACCCGCAAGGCATAGTTGACTATCGTGTTTTACAGTTTCTGTCGGTTTAGTATTGACCAAGTAGGTCGGTTTAGTATTAACCGAGCCAGGTTGGTTCAGTGTTAACCGAGCGCGGTCGGTTTAGTATTAACCGAGCCAGGTCAGTTTAGTGATAACCGAGGGAGGTTGGTGTAGTGTTAACCGAGGGAGGTCAGTGTAGTGTTATCTGAGGGAGGTCAGTGTAGTGTTAACCAAGGAAAATAGGAATGTTAGTGTTAATCGAGCAAGATAGGAATGCTAGTGTGAACTGAGCTAGATAGGAAAAATAGGCTTTATACAATTATAGCATTTAAGTATAAGAAATTTACTTTAATTTCTCATACTTTAAGGTATACTTGTATAAAGGGTTTAGGTACCTTCTGAGATGATTGAGATAGGTTCTAGATTCATAGGAGTTAAGATGCAATTTCTAATTTTGAGTTTTCTTAAAAATCAGACTTAGCCAAATTTCAGGCACGTGAGATTTTGCAAAGCATGGTGTTTTGGCATATGAAATTTTGTGTAAACTTTAAATATGTTCATTACTTGTTTTGTTGGGATTATATGGTGCATTTTGATGCTTGAATAAGGTCTAGGATGTGTTTTAGGGATCAGAATTAGAGTTAGGGTTGTCCAATGGACTAGGACTATTCTAGGGCCTCCTAAATGTTTCCCAAATGTTCCTAAACTTTCCTATTCTTTTCTATGTTTTGATTCTAGTTCTTGAAAGTGCTTATGATGTATTTGTATTTGAGATGTGTGAAGTTTTTATCACCTATGTAAATTTTTTACTTGTTTTGTTGAGGTTATATGGCCTACTTATGAAGTGTTTGCACTTTTCATATACTTGAATTTAAATTTATGAGGCTAGGACTTGTCTCGGTGGCCTGTGTGCATGAGAGGGTTCCTTAGACCTATAAATGAGCCTTGGAAAGGTTGTTCTTGTACATGTGAAAATTTTGATGTTTTTTTTGAGATGTCTTGTGATAGACATTCTTCCAATAGTTCCTGTTATGCATATGGCTAAGGTTAGGACTCGCTCTGAGGGCCTGTGTGCGCAAGGGAGTTTCCTAAACCTATGAATCAGGACTTGGAAGTGTTATCTTGTTTTGTGGCTTGTGATGGGGTAAGGGAATGGGAACCTTAAGTGAGTGGCTCACCATAGGTGTTGGAACCCTAAAGTGGTTGCCGGAGGATCCTATGGGTGGGTTTGTAAAAATTGATAACCTCAAAAATTAATCTGGGAAGGGGGGATTCAAAAGATAATGAAAGAAAATATATTAAAGGCCACACAGACCTGATTGGAGTATCGGGACCATGGATAACTGCTAGGGTGGATCCCTATTCATAAAGGGGGGACCAGGGTTACATGGTTGCCAGGGTGGATCCCAATACACAGGTTGTGTGATGACACTCACTTAGGTGGTCTCCTAGAACCTTAACCTCAGTGTTATAATATGATGATATTTTATGTGCTTTATTCTTTCTCTTTTGAGTCTTGGATTTATTGGTTTTTTGAGACTTAGATTGCCTTAAGGTCTTGAGAGTACCTTGGTTCTATCTCCTAGCATGAGGGGTGGAACCTTACCAGTTTCACATGGTTGGGTGGAAAATCTCTTTCGAGGTATTGTTCATGGTTCGTGTCGTGGCTGAGATTCTGAGTTGTTCAATGGTGAAGATTCTATTCTCATATCATGTATCTCTATCTTTTGTTATCAAGATGTAAAGATGTATTATAAGCACTTGGGCAACTTGATGTAATTATCTTTCTATATGCCTTTGGGCAATGTGTAGTAACTGTAATTATGTTTGTAAAAGAAAATTGTAAGGAATAAGTTATGTATATGTGAAGGGTAGAATCGTGTATCTAAAGAAGGGATTGAATATGGTTAAATCAATGAGTAATTTCTTACCTTATATCTCTTGTGAATTTTAAATGAAATTGAAAGTAATGGTTCTATGCAAACCTTTGTAATGAAAGTACTTATGGATGTAAACTTCTTTAGAAGGAAACTTGTTTTGATATTTGGTTAGTGAAAAGATGTGCTAAGGGTTCAAGGGTATCTCTAGGTGAAATTATAAGGGGAAAGGGAACATGTATGTTATCGAAAGAAGTAATGTGATGTGATTTCTTAAATGTATATTTCAATGTGAGTGAGGTTGGGCTATTCAACTAGGTTTAATATAAATCTTTTACTAGATGTTTACAAGGTTATAGTTGATAATTTTTGGAAGTTAATCTTATGGAAAAAATGATTTATGTTGGTTTTCAGTTTATGGTTAAGTACTTTACGCTCTTTCTATTATTATATTGAAAGTATGAAGTAAGGACTCTTATTGGAAAAGTTTAATTGAGTTTTGATGGTGCAATTGAGTTGAGCATGGATAATGTTAAGGAGTAAATAAACATGAAAGAATAAATGTGCTTAGTGGATGTGATAAGTAACGTATGCTTGTTTCACTTCTAAAGGTAAAAGTACATGTTAGTCAGTAAGGGAAATTAATTACACTAGAGCATTAATGTAATTGGTTATGATGTGAAATGGAATTAATGTTAATTGAAGTTGTAAGGGTAATAGAATTTGTAAGATTAAGTAATAAAATGAAATACTTAATAATGGTAAATGAATTCATTAAGGGAACCTTTAGGAATGTACTTGTGAATGGTAATGATGATTGGTTAGTATCTAAAAAAAAAAATTTGATAGTTGTAATTTTAGGTCATTGACCTGATTCCTTATGGGTTCCCTGGTCGAGACATTACACATCATCTGTCCATTGCACCAGGTGTCAAACCTATCAAATAGAAGCTGCAAAAGATGCACCCTCATGTAGCACTCTTGGTTAAAGCAGAGCTGAAAAAACTCCTTAAGGCTGGCTTCATAAGAGCAATTGATTATGCAGAGTGGATTTTGTTAGGAATATGGTGTCTCAACCTTGGATAATTCCTATTCTTATTATTTGTTTTGTAAAATGTATTTCTTGCAAATAATGTAATTAAGTGTGAGTGTACATGTCTAGTTGGCATGTTGATGTGTCACTCCACTTGATGTCTCGGCATCTTGAATTGTGTGTAAGGAGATCATGGATGAAATAGTTATGACAGATTCCTATGACATGTAAGAGCTATATCTAGAAGATTCAATGATAGGTGAAGACATGTGGCAACTGATAAAATTTTTTGGGTTCATATTTTCTCAGAGAATGGTAAAACCCTAATACGACTATCTTTGGAGGTTGCCCTAAAAGAGGAAGCGCATGATATAAGAATTTTTAGGGTTGCAAAGAAAGGTGAAGTAAGTGTATTTTTGGAATGTTTTATGCTACCACAATTTGTCTTCAAGGGGTTGGGAAAATCTTCTAAAAGAACTTGCATTGCAAGTGTATTGTAAACTGTAATAGTTTTGATTAACACACTGTGCAGGTTTTGGAGTGCTGGGGTTTTTACTGAAAGGTTTCCCAAGGGTAAATCATTATGTCATTCTCTATTTTCTTTATGCATGGTATATGGTTGCAATATCATTGTTAAATTATTTAACGAATCTAAAATTGTAAGGATTTAAAAGAATTTGCACAATACTTTCCTTTAGAGATTAGTGTAGGAAGCTGTTTTTGCACCTGAGTTTCCTTAGAAGTGGTATCAAAGCTTGATCAACTTTTGATCCTAGTTGTTGGGTACAGTTTTTTGAGCTAATCTCAAGTTGGGTGGGAGTTTTTTTTGCAGAGCATTCTAAATCTTATTTGCAGATTGAGATGGCAAGTTCCTCATATAGTAGAATGGAGGTGGAGAAATTTAATGGCACTAATTTCGAGTTATGAAAATTCAAGATGGAAGACATGCTTGAAGACCATGATCTATGGGAGGCTACTTCACTTGATGTGAAACCTGTAGTGATATCTCAAGTAGATTGGGAGATAAAGGATCAGAAGGCTAAGGGTCTCATCAGACTCTATCTAGCAGATGTCATTCTTCTGAATGTTCTTGATGAGACTACTACAAATTCTCTATGGAAACGGCTTGGATCTGTGTATCAGGCCAAATCTCTGGTGAATAAGTTGTTCTTGAGAAAGAAGTTGTATTCTTTAAGAATGGAGGAAGGAGGATCCGTAACTGATCATCTCAATGCATTCAATTTATTGGTTGCATAGTTGGCATCATTCGGTGCCAAGATTGAGGAGGAGGATCATTGTATGACCCTAATTTGTTCCTTTCTGGATTCATGGGACCATCTTGTGATGGCTCTCAGAAGTACTATAGTCACATTCCATATGGATGATGTGGTGTCTTCACTGCTATCTAAGGAGATGTGAAGAAAGACTTCAGATTCATCTAAGGAAGACCTTGCTGTTTGTGGGAGATCCAACGACAAAGGAAAGAAAAATGACAAGTCAAAGAAGGGTAGATCTAAATCTTGTGGGAGTTCTAAGACTCCTAGAAAGTCCAAGGCAAAATGTTGGAACTATGATAAAACTCGGCACTTTCAGAAGGACTACAAAGAACCAAAGAAGAAGAAGAAAGGCTCAGATTCAACGACAGAAAAATCTCAAGAAGATGGAGATGCTTTTATTGCAGCTTTGGCAGCCCATGCATCTGATGATGTGTGGTTGGTAGACTCGGGTGCTTCTTTTCACATGACCTCTCATCAAAATTGGTTCTCAAAATATGAAGAGTTTGATGGTGGAAAGGTGTACTTGGGTGATGATTCTCACCTAAAGATAGTTGGACGCGGAAGGGTCACTATCAGATTTCCTGATGGATGAGTAAAGGGAATCAATAGAGTTATGCACATTCCAAGTTTGGCATGAAACCTATTGTTTGTAAGTGTGCTGAATGATGTAGGTGTGCAAGTTGTTTTTTCAAAAGAAGGATGCAAGATGATGAGAGGATCGATAGTGCTTGCAAGGGGTACTAGGAGAGGTACCTTATTTTAGCTAGATGCATGTATTCCTCTATGTAATAGTTCTTCATCCTCACCATCTGAATGAGCAGAGAAGAAGTCTGTGGTTATTGGTTCTGATGGTAGTGCAAACACTTTGGAAGGTAAGCTTCCTATAGAAAAGACAATGTTGTGGCATATGAGATTTGGCCACATTGGTGAAAAGGGTCTCAGAACCTTGAAAAATAAAAACCTTCTCGAGTGGTTAAATGATTGCAATCTCAAGTTTGACTTCTGTGAACATTGTGTCTATGGTAAACAAAATCATGTTTAGTTTTAATCTAGTTCTCACAGATCTTCTGATGTTTTGGATCTTATTAATTCTGATGTATTTGGTCCTGTAAAAGTTCCTTCAATCTCCAAGTCTATATTTTTTGTATCTTTCATAGATGATTATAGTAGAAGGACATGAATTTATTTCCTTAAAAGTAAGACACAAGTCTTTAGTCAGTTCAAGGAATTTAAAGCTCTTGTAGCAAATCAGACTAGTAAGAAGATTAAGTGTATGAGAACTGACAATGGTGGTGAGTTTTGCTCAAAAGAGTTTGAACAGTTCTATAAAGAACAAGGTATCAAGAGGCATAAGACAAATCCTTATACCCCACAACAAAATGGAGTTGCAGAGAGAATGAATAGGACATTGATGGAGAAGGCTAGGAGTATGCTTAGTGGAGCTCATTTAGAACAAAGGTTTTGGGCTAAAGCTATGGCCACTGCTTACTATCTAGTTAACAGATCTCCTACATCAGCTCTTGTTGGTAAGACACCCATGGAGGTGTGGTCTGGTAAGAAGCCTTCAATTAGACATCTTCATGTTTTTGGTTGTGAAGCTTATGCACATGTTCCAAAGGAGAAAAGATTTATGTTGGAAAACAAAGCTGTCAAATGTATTTTCATTGGATTTAGTGTTGGTGTGAAAGGATACAAGCTTTGGGATCCTATGACTAGTAAGGTGTTGTATAGTAGAAATGTTATTTTCAGAGAGCTAACATCTTCTCCTATTGTGCTACAACCGGATGAAAAAGAAAAGGAAAAAGATGTTGTTCAATTGCCTCCTACCCCTAAGAAGATTGAACAGAGAGACCATGTTGGGTCTAATGATGAGGAGAGCTCTAGCAGCTTTGATAGTTCAAAAGAAGAGGAAGAAAAACCTCAACCTCAACCCTTGAGGAGATCCACGAGAGAAAGAAAGAAACCAGAAAGGTTTGGTTATTCTATGTTAGATTCTAGTTGTGCTTTTGCTTTGCTTACTAACACTGATGAGCCTTGATCTATGAAAGAGGCTTTGGGCATGGAAGATGCAGGTTCCCGGATTGAGGCTATGGATGATGAGATGGCTTCATTGGAGAAAAACAAAACTTGTGACCTTGTACCTTTGCCTAAAGGGAGAAAATCTATTGGCTATAAATGGGTGTTCAAGAAGAAATTCTATGCAGATGGAAGTGTTGAAAGGTACAAAGCTAGATTGGTTGCAAAGGGGTATTCACAGGTAGAGGGAATAGATTATGGTGAAATATTCTCTCCTGTTGCAAAGTTGACATCCATTAGATTTCTATTATCTCTTGCTACATCATATGATTTAGAGATAGAATATATGGATGTGAAGACAACTTTCCTTCATGGTGATTTGGAGGAAGAGATTTATATGTCACAACTTGAGCACTACATTGCTAAAGGTAAAGAATCCTTAGTTTGCAGATTAAAGAAATCTCTATATGGTTTGAAAAAATCTCCTAGGATGTGGTACCTTAAGTTTGATACCTTTGTGTTGTCAATTGGATTTGTAAGATCAAAATTAGATCATTGTGTTTATTTCAAAGTTGAAAATGATCACCTTCTTATTGTTGCATTATATGTTGATGATATGTTACTGTTTGGGAAGGGTACGGGTATGATTTTTAATTTTAAATCTCAATTGTCAGCATAGTTTGAGATGAAATATCTTGGGGCAGCAAGGTACATCTTGGGTATGGAAATTAGTAGAGACAGGTCTAACAGAAAAATTTGGTTGAGTTAGAGTAAGTATGTGAAGTCTATGTTGGACAGGTTCAACATGGCAGAGTATAGACCACTATGTGTTCCTATTTCTGTGGGAACAAAGTTATTTGTAGATGATTGTCCAAAATCTCCTAGTGAGGTGGAGGCCATGAGTAGAGTACCTTATGCTAGTGCAATTGGTAGTCTTATGTATGCTATGGTCTGTACTAGACCAGACATTTCCCAAGCAGTGGGAGTCCCGAGTCATTTTATGGCTAACCTTGGATGGGTACATTGGGATGCAGTTAAGAGAGTATTTAGATATTTGAGGGGTACATCAGATTACTCCATATGTTATCATGGTAACTCTTTTGGATCTTTGCATTCAGTTTGTATTCATGGGTTTGTGCATTCAGATTAGGTAGGTGATATTGATAGCAAGAGATCCACCAGTGCTTATCTGTTCACTACATTTGGTGGTGCCATCAATTGGATGAGTAAGTGACAACCTGTGGTTGCTTTGTCCACTATAGAAGCTGAGTACATGGCTGCTACTCATGCTTGTAAGGAAGCCATTTGGCTTAGGAGATTGTGTTCTGATGTTGGTGTTGATGCAGAATAGATTACTATTTGGTGTGACAGTCTGAGCGCTATTTTCCTTGTGAAGAATCCTACTATTCATGCCAGAACGAAGCACATTGATGTGCAATTTCACTTTGTGAGAGATATGGTGGAAGATGGAAAGGTAAATTTGGAGAAGGTAGATACTGTGAAGAATGTTGCAGATGCATTAACGAAACCAGTGGGCACTGAGAAGTTCAAATGGTGGTAGAGTCTATGGGCTTTTTGGCCTATAGCGGTTAGTTCCTGTTATGTTCCTGTTGCTCTTACAAGGTGTTCGACAAGTGGGAGAATGTTAGGAATAAGGTGTCTCAACCTTGGATAATTCTTATTCTTATTATTTGTTTTGTAAAATGTATTTCTTGCAAATAATGTAATTAAGTGTGAGTTTACATGTCTACTTGGCATGTTGATGTGTCACTCAACTTGATGTGTCAGCATCTTGAATTGTGTGTAAGGAGATCATGGCTGAAATGGTTATGATGGATTCCTATGACATGTAAGAGCTATATCTAGAAGATTCAATGACAAGTGAAGACATGTGGCAACTGATAAAATTTTTTGGGTTCCTATTTTCTCAAAGAATGGTAAAACCCTAATACGGCTATCTTTGGAGGTTGCCCTAAAAGAGGAAGCACATGATATAAGCATTTTTAGGGTTGCAAAGAAAGGTGAAGTAAGTGTATTGTTGGAACATTTTATGCTGCTGTGATTTGTCTTCAAGGGGTTGGGAAAATCTTCTAAAAGAACTTGCATTGCAAGTGTATTGTAAACTGTAATAGTTTTGATTAATACACTATGCAAGTTTTGGAGTGCTGGGGTTTTTACCAAAAGGTTTCCCAAGGGTAAATCATTGTGTCATTCTCTATTTTATTTATGCATGGTATATGGTTGCAATATCATTGTTAAAGTAATTAACGAATCTAAAATTGTAAGGATTTAAAAGAATTTGCACAATAATTTCCTTTAGAGATTAGTGTAGGAAGTTGTTTTCATACCTAAGTTTCCTTATAGATTTCAAATATCATTCCAGTTATAAAACATGATAAATCCATTCGTGTTTGCACAAACTTTTGAGACTTGAATAAGGCATGTCCAAAAGATGATTTTCCATTGCTTAATATCGAGATGATAGTAGACATGACAGGAGGCTATGAAATGTATTCCTTAATGGATGGCTTCTCTGGCTATAATCAAATAAAAATTGCACCAGAGGATCAAGAAAAAACTACTTTCACTTGTACCTAGGGAACCTTTTGTTGGAATGTCATGCCTTTTGGGCTAAAAAATGTTGGAGCAACATATCAGAGAGCTGTCACCACTATTTTCCATTATATGATGCATAAAACAATGGAGGACTATGTGAATGATACTTGGCTAAAAGCATGCAACATAGAACTCAACTTGTAGATTTGGGTCCCATACTTGACCGAATCGAACAATTTAGTCTCAGACTCAATCCAAAAAATGTGCATTCGGAGTCACTTCTGGGAAACTCTTGGGATAAATCATTTCAGCTAAGGGCATAGAGGTTGATCTTGAAAAAGTTCAAGCTATAATGGAAATGCCCCCACCTAAGAACATCAGTCAAATGAGAGGACTACAATGAAGGTTACAATCTATTTGGCATTTTATTGCATAGTTAGATGACAAGTCACAACCATTTACTAAAACTTTGCATAAGGGTGTGACGTATGAATGGAATGAAGAATGTACTAAGGGACTCACTCTTGAATAAAATAGTATCTTGCTAATCCACCTATTCTAATGCCTCCTATTCATGGGAAGCCTCTTATACTCTACATTTCAGCTATAGACTCATCTTTGGGTCCTCTCCTAGCACAAGAAGATCAGAACAATAAAGAAAGGGCTATATACTACATCAATATAACTTTGGTCTCATACAAAATGAATTATTCTATCATCGAAAAGGCTTGTCTAGCTATAGTGTTTGCTTCATAGAAATTGTGGCATTATATGCTCACTCACACTACAAGGTTGATTGAAAAAATTGATCCACTAAAGTACTTACTGAGCAAGGCTACTCTCACGATTAGACTAGCGAAATGGGTCATGATACTCAGCGAATTTGACATTGAGTATGTGGAAAGAAAAGCTATTAAAGGACAGGTGATTGCTAATCAATTAGCAGAGGCTCCTTTGAAAGATCATCAGCCGTTAAGCATTGAATTCCCAAATGAATCCATTATTCTTCTTACACATCACTCTTGAGCATGTTCTTTGATGGATCATTCACTGAGAAAGGATTAGGCACAGACATTCTATTTATTACACCTCAAACATATTCATTACCCAAGGCTTATAAAATGTTGTTTCCCTACAAAAACAACATAGCTGAATATGAAGCTCTCATTAATGGTCTGAGGATAGCCATTTAATGGTGTATGGATGATCTTAAGGTCTTTGGGGATTCTCAGCTGGTAATTAATCAAGTCAATGATGTCTACCAAACAAAAGATGACAAGCTAGTACCTTATAAAAGAATGGTGGATGATCTCAAATAGTATTTTACACACATTTCCTTCCAACAAATTCCAAGGGCAGAGAATAAAGTAGCCGATGCTATGGCCATGATTTCCTCAATGTTGCAAATGCCCCAAAATAATTTTAGACATGAATTCCTAGTGGAGACATTGCGCTTCCCTGCCTATGATATACCTGAATCTCGTATGATCTATTTAGTCATTGGACATGATTCATCCCACTACCACCACATCTACTCCTATCTCCATGAGAAAATCATTCCCAACACCTATACTTAAAATGAGAAACATCACCTCATACATAATGCTTGATGGTATGTTATCATAGGAAATAACCTGTATAGACGGGGCTTAGACGGTACTCTCCTTAGGTGTCTAGAACCCTATGAGTAAAAACATTCATTAGTTGAGGTACATGAAGGTATCTGTGGGTCTCATTTAAGTGGACTAATGCTAGCTTGTAAACTTATTAGAGCTGGTTGTTACTGGCCTGACATGGAGAAAGAAGCTATTCAGTATGCCAAGGCTTGCAAATAGTGCCAGTTTCATGGAAATCTGATTCATGCTCTTGCTAAACAACTTATTCCTTTTATCAATTTTTGGCCATTTCAGCAATTGGCCTTTGACTTAGTAGGTCAGATTCATCCGTCCTCTTCCAAAGGCACAAATTCATCATTACCACTACAAACTACTTTACCAAATGGGTTGAGGTGGTTCCTTTAACTATAGTTGATGCCAAGTCTGTGGCACTGTTTATACTGAACAATATTATCTATCGGTATGGTGTACCCTCATGCATTACCACTAACAATGGGGGACAATTCAAGAATAAGGACCTAATAGATTTGTGCACTAAATTCAGAATCATTCAACACTAGTCATCTATTTAATATCCCTAGGGTAATGGACAACCAAAGGCTTCTAACAAGACAATTCTCAAAATCTTGCACAAAATAGTTCACAAGTTTGGCAGAGATTAGCATCTTCAGCTCAATCTGGCTTTGTGGGCCTATAGAACAAGCATCTGAACACCAACAGGGGCCACACCCTTTGCCTTGGTCTATGGGGAAAATGTAGTATTACCTATCACTAGTACAAAAACAACAAAATTAGACTAAAAAAACTACTAAAAATCACATATAGATGACCAATTTTGATCACATGACCAGTAATAGTTTATTGCCAGTCATTTGTAACACCACCAAATTTGTGACTAAACAAATTTTAGTCATTTGTTGGTTGTTTTGAATGATCAATTTGGTAGTATTTTTACTCATTAATTTAGTCATTTGTTGTTGTTAATTGGTCATTCATTTAATCTTGATAGTCATTTATTTAATCATTAAAATCATTAATTTGTGTCAATTGGTAACATATTTAATCATTTGTATCAACTAATTTCCATCCATTGGTAGTATATTTGATCATTTTAATCATTAATTTAGTCAATGTTGTTAATAATTAGTCATTTATTTAATCACGATAAAACTTAATTGATATCGATTGGTAATATATTTAGTCATTTGTATCAACTAGTTTCCATCCATTGGTAGTATATTTGATCATTTTAATCATTAATTTAGTCAACTTTGTTAATAATTAGTCATTTATTTAATCACGATAACAATTAATTGATATCGATTGGTAATATATTTAGTCATTGTCACTCTTATGTTTCCATCTACTAAGAGTATATTTAATCACGATTATATTTTGGTTCTCATTAATTGGTATTAAATTTAGTTGTGATATAAATAATGTATTAAATTACATAAATTTAATAATGCAAAAAAGGCATATATTAAACTTGAAGTAAACCATAAAAGAAATTAAAAATATATTAACATATACAAACAATATTCAACATCATGAGAAAGAAAGGTAATCTACAATTTTAAAATATAATATGTATCAAGTAATAAAATGTCAACATTGAGAGTATACATAATTATATCTAAAAATATCAAAGTTATTAAGAGTTTCCAACTCATTAAATACACCATGAATGTCTGGTATCTAGTGCATGATAAACATCAACTAATTCATTTTCTCCAAAAAAATTATTGGCCACCGTGCAAAGGATCCTTCTTTCTCTTTTAGACGGATTGCTCCATCTAGTTTGTCTTCATAAACAAGTGGTACGTTACTTGTGACCCTCACAAGTTCTACATTTGCATCACTTGTTCCTTTCAAGTTTTCTCCATGTATGATAGATAGTGAATGGATCCGCCCAACACCAACAGCAGCACTATCAAATGGATCCAACACTCTGACTTTATCTCCTTCTTGGAGTTCATGAATATTTTTCTACAAAAACAAAAGGTGCATAGGTAATTATGTGACTTATTAACATAATAATTATCACATAGGTAAACATTTGACTTATTAACATAATAAAACAACCATTACTTTCTCAAATAGTACTTGCATGTGTTAAAACAAATACCATGAAATACACAACAATAAATAAAAATCACCTTGCTTTTAACATGAAGTCTTCTTTGAATATCATATAGATCCTCATCCAGTTCAACATGTTCACTATCAACATCCTTCTCAAATTGTGGAGCTTTATAGATAGGTCTATTGAGAGCATCTTTCCCTATATGCACAGTAGACTAAAGAGAAAACAAGTCCAAGTCATATGCTGGAAGAGGGTATGATATGTAAACCTTGGCAAGAAATAACTACAATTCTAAATTGTGCAATGAAGATAGCTAATAAATATTGTGACAAATTAACTTACATTTGGAAAAATGCAAAATCTATAATTATTTGTTTAAAATAACATTTCAAGCATGAAGATTAGGATAGATAATTGACAACTATTACATTACCTCAACTTTACCACAACTATAACTGTGTTGATCCACATTCATGTCCACTAATTCATCGCAATCACTGTCAATATCAGCAGCTTTGTTGGCATCAAAGCATTTTTGTGTAGCTTTGATAGAATTGCTCTGCACGTGGTTAAATTGTTAGTAGATAGATCAATGCAATGGTAGATTAAATGCAATGGTGGTATTTTCTTCCATGTTAGAAACAACAATAGTGTATTGCAGACTGACCATCACTAGTCATCATTGCTACAAGATTATTACATCAGATAAGTGACAAATAACTCTTTAAGGTCTTATAAATAGATCGGCATATTCCCCTCTCATTATTACACAGATCAATGAGGAGTATTATCACTATACAAGAAAGAAGAAAATAAGGGGGCTAACATTATCCAAGAAATAAGTAATTGTTGTCTAGAAAGAGGAAGACAGATCACACAAAGGAAGAAGACATCTCATCTATAATTGCAGCCAAAGGAAGGAATTAATATGACCTAAGTTAGATAACTAACTAATGATATTGTTAGTTACAAGGAAGAAGTACGATTTGTTAAAATAGTAATTCAGTTTGAAAGAGTTCTGATCAAAGAGATACAACTTTTCACATCATGCCCTTTGTTGCTTAATAAGGGAAGATCATCCATTTCTTCAAGGGGCATATTTTATTGGCATATAGTCTTCATACCTGAAGCACTTAAAGGGATTTAATACAGCCAACTAAAGGAGGTATTTGTCCCCTGTTTGGCAAGGTCACAAACACATGAAAAGAAGAAATTGACAAGTAGAAACAACATCCTAGATTATTGCAAGAATAAAAGATTGTAATCAGACTAAGGCATAAACTTCTCACATAAAATTGCATGAAACTTGACCCATTATTCAGCAACAGTGACAGAGATTAGACTCACAAGAAGGCATTAAAGAAACATAAAATTAAAGGATAATAATTTGAAAGAGGATCAAGTACAAGATCCTATTTCTCATACCAAATTACATCTATTCCATTTGCATGATTATGAAAGACAATTTCAGAGAAGGCGATCAGATTATTATAAGGATCAGGTGCTTTATTTCAACATAGTTCATTAATAAGCATCTCAGTAAATCAAAGCAATATAGATCAGGAATCTAGGTAGAGCATCATCTTGGATTAGAGCAATATTAATCTGACAGCATTTTGCATTCCCCAATCTACTCTATAGTATCGATATCAAAGAAGTTTTGGTTCATAGATATTACCCTTCATTTTCATATCAGAATTTATATCAGCATTCTAGTTTGGAAATAAATCTCAGAAATTAAAGTAAACTTTATCCTCATTAATATAAAGATATTTGGAATTTTCATTGATTGATTTCTTTTATCTCTCACAAGCCATCAAACAAGGATAATCGATTTATTACAACATCGATCATAAGAGATAAGACAAACTTGAAGTAATTGCATAAGGGGACATTATAGTTTGTTACAACATGATAAGTTGTAACAACTCCAAAATATAGGCATACACTAAAATAACATAATAATTAAAGCATAAATGGCTTAGAAGATAAGCATACCTTAGTATTGAATATCCAGTTATTAGTTGCCTTATTAACACCTATATTTGGAGATAAGTGAAAGCAAGCACATTAAAAGAGATTCCAAATATCTATTAAATTGAGTGATACGCATATATAATAATTTAAATATAATAAGATAGTGAGAAATGACCTGTGGAGTCTCGTTTCTTCTTAACTGTAACATTCTCTTTAATTCCTTGACCATCTTTTCCCAAGCCTTCACCTTCTTTCCAAACCTTGCAAAGAACAAGCAGAGGGGAAAAAATGAGAAACTTACATAAGACATGCAAAAAACAATATGTACTTACCTTTTAGAACCCGTAACATAAACTTAAGTTCAAATATAGACAACAACATAATAGAAGATGGTCAGAGTCATGGGTTTCCTGAAGTCGTAGATTACTCATCTCAATATGAAGTCATAGAGATTACTTAGATTGCTTGTCTCAATATAAAGTCTTAGAGGGATGTTGTTGTTTAGAAGTCGAGAAAGCAATTCAAACATACTAGCAGTAGACATACTAATAGACAAAAAGAGGATGAATCTTCTTTGCTTACCCATAATCTTCTTTGCCTATGAGCTCAGCCTTTGACGCAACACAACAAAGAATGCTATTGATATGCAGTGAAAGATACAAAATGAAGGTACTTTAAACCTCAAATGAGTAATCTACAACTCAGAATGGGTATCAACCTTTGTAATCAAACATATGTTTTTAACTCAAATAATTTAAAAAGTTTCTCTGAGGTCCTCTAATATGACATGGTTCTCCAAGGTTTTAATTTTTTATCTTGAAAAACATGTGATGCTTTCATCAAGATGCAAAATAATGATTAAATCCACAAATTTATGATTGAACACATAGGTTTGCACTGATGTTTGCAACATGTTTCACAAAAAATACATAAGTTCAAATATGGTTCAAACAATCTCCAATACATCCACCTAGTCATATTATAACATCACATTCTTACTCCAGCCATTAGATCACTCCTGGTGCAGGGGCACCTAATGGACACATGAAGCTACAGGGTACACCAAGAGACCATGAAGGTACCAAGGGAAATCAATGCCTAATGAAGACATGTCAAGTCATTTGATGATGGATTATGGCTATTGAAGCCATCAAAATGTAAGGAATTTCATAAAGTTGTCAAATTGTAAGGTATTGCCAAGAATAGGCAATGTGATGTAAGGAGTCATTGTGAAGTCAATGTGATGTAAGGGGTCATTTGAAGTCCTAGAGTGTCCTAGGAAGAGTTATAGGTTGATGGAATGAATAATAGTGTTTAAATAATGTAATAAGGCTCTAAAATGTGTAAAGGGCACTAAAAGTGCAAGATTTTGTAACATTGTCAACATTGACAATATAGGCCAAATATGGCACACTAGAGGGAGTTAAGGGTAAAGGTGGAGTCTTTAGGTCACTTAGGTATCATAAAGTCATTTAGATACAATAATAAATGTTCCCAATGTCTTAAGCCAAGAAAGTGGCAAAGGGAAAACAAATAAGTAATGACTGTCATTTAAAAGTTATCAAAACAGTTTGTTTACTGACACATGACAGTTAAGGGATAGTTATAAGGTTTTGATCAACTTTGAGTTAGTTTTGGGAGTTATATTAGAGGTAAAAGTCTAGAAAGCAATGTCTTTATAAGACAAAACAGGTAGTAGTCGAGAGAGAAGAACGTATCAAGGAAAAGAAATAAATAAAGGAATTCTGTAACTCACTGTCACAGTGACAGTTTTCTATTTTGCAAGATTTAGTTTGGTAATCCAATAAAGTTATTTCCATTCAAGATTTAATATTTTTCTCCTTGAAAATATTTTCATGATTTGTTAACTTTGTGCAAAGATTTTGTAAGTTATTTTCAAGCAAAACTATTTTTGAGATCTCTGCTGTCACAGGAAACGTGACAGTCTGTCACTGTTTTGTAGTCATTTATGGAGACAAGCCTCTCCCACTTTCTGTGATTGGAATGTAACTTGTGGGAGAGGTAATTAAGTGTATAAATATGATGTTTTTTATATGATTTTAATGCAGGAGGGTGTGTGACAGTGTATAGAGACATAACAGTGTGTGTGACTGTTGAACCAAATAGTGAAGGTGCATTTGCAAGGCACCACATGGTGAATATGAGTAAATTGAGGTTGGAGTGGGTAAATGAGTGTTGAAAAAATTTGAGAGAGTATGTTTAAAGATGTCTAAACCATTAGTAAGGTTTTGTGTGTTGGATAAGAGACTTTTCTAGAAAGCCCTAGGTTAGAAACCCTTAAAAGGAGGGTTTGTTGAAAGAATGCTTAGATGTGTGTGGATGTCCAAAAAAATTTAGAAATCCTGATGTTTAGTAGATTATCTAAGACTTTTTCAAGGTTTGGAGTGTTGAGGATAAGAGCAAAGGGTAGTTGCTTTGGAATTGGAGGGCTAATTAGGCCTAGGTACATGTAGAGACAGCCATAGAAAGGTTCACCAGTCACAGTTTGAAGGACTGAGATTTACAAGGTTTTAAGAACTCAATAATGGGTATTTGAAAAGGTGAAGGAGTTACTAGGGTGTTTGGGAAATTTGGGAGTAAAGTGCAATTTATCACCTTATAACCTCTACTAACCCAACTAGCCCCATTAAGCCCATTTGGCTTATATTGCCAACATTGGCAATTTTTACAAATATTGCACTTTTAGTGCCTATGACAATATTTATAGGCTTTAATAGCCTTGTTACATATTTTAAGACCCCTATAGATCATTTTCAACAACTACTAACCTAGGATCAACAAAATCTATTCCTAGGTACCTTCTAGACTCAATATTGCCTTTAAGGCTTACATTTATGATTTGTTTACAAAATGATCAATGGATGATCAACATAATATTTCAAGACCATGAGAATTCTTATTACATGTTTTAATGACCCTTGAAGGCCATTTGTCTTCAACACCTCCCAGGGATCCATTAGTGACCCCATTGCTCTTCCTGCCTCTTGGATTTGACCTTGGTGCTCCTGCACCAAGACCCCAGAGGGGTGTCTTGGTGCAGGGCACCTATGGCTCCATGGCATTCAAAATTGCTAGGTAGGTTTAGTAGTTGGTGTTGGTCCTTGTTTGCATTGTAATGACCCATTTGTAAGGAGCTTGATCACTAAGGTGACTTTATAAACCTAGTGGATCAATGCAACCATGGGGTCCATATAGTTGATCTTAGTTGATTTCATGTTTTAGTGTGTCTAGATGATAGGCCTAAGTCATTCTAGGGGTCTATAGGTCAGGAACAACCTTAGGAACATGTTTTAGGCCTAAGTACGCCAAAAAATACAAATGGCATTGTTATGTCTTAACAACCTTTTGAAAAGGTGTGTCTTTTGTTTTCAAAAGGTAGTTCCCAATGGTCAAATGGGAAAAAATGGTCAGTAATTGTATTTAAACCATTGTAATGTGATCCAAGACAGAGGAGAGGATCATTTGTATGAAGGCTTGAAGTTAATAAATGCAAAAAACCCTTAAAATTCTAAAAAAAACCCGTGAGATAGCAAATTATACAGCCTGATACAGATTGTTCATGATTGCTAATGTATTTTTATGTGTAGAGAAATGTTTTAGTCATCTTTTGGTTTTTGTTTGAATCCATTTTGATCAGGGAGTCAAAAGTTATCCTACTTTTTCTGGGACTGGTCCAGAATTTTGTCTAGAAAGAACAGTTTGCCTTAATGGAGGTCTAACTTGCAAACCCCACAGTGGAAAATTCTAAAACTAGAGGGAATGCAAGTTATAAGTCTAAAATCTATGATTCTAGAGTTTCAGGGCGTTTGGAGTAGGGTTAGGGCACTTTCAAGCCGGCCCTAGGTCAAGTTAATGAGCAAACTTGACTAGGAGAATGAGCAAAGTGGAGACAGTCTTGAGATCTAAGTTGTTCAAAGGTACCAGAGGTTGTTATTGAGTGATCTGGAGTTTTCTTGGATATCCTTGAGGGTTTGGGGTCTTGGGAACCCATCTTGACATTTTCCATGATGCCCTAGCTTAGCCTGATCAACTAGGCTTAGGAGTGCAAGTGGGGTTTGGGGGTGCAGGACTAAGATCTATCCAAGTCCTTTTGGAATCCAACAAAACTACCAAATGGGTATCCTGAATGGTGATTAGTTTCCTTGGGTGTGTGGGAAAATTGTAAGTTAAAGCCCAAAAACTGAGTTAGAAGGGCTAATTGGCCTATTAGGCCTAATAACTAGAAGTGAGGGTTTGAGACTTGGGGGGTCCAAACAAGTTGTGGAATATGAGTGCTAGGGGCACAAATAGAACATCTCCAAAGGAATTTTCTTGAGAAGTGAAGTGTTTTGTAGTGTTTCTTCATAACCCCATTGTGTAGAGTGTACCCGGGTGAAGGGTAAGTTGCCAAATTTGAGTGTTGGTGTTAAGACCTGGTTGTGGAAAGGCCTTGGAAGGCTTAAGGAGGTCCTTAGCTTCAGACTCTACATCATGCCCATTCCATCTAGCATAATCCTGACAATCCAAACTAGAGATAACTATCATCCAAATGGACTCAATCATACTAGAAACTCTTCCCTATTCATAATGTATGACTGTGCACTGCACTTTCCTGCAAAAATAGAAAGTCTCTATTCTATCTCTAACAAGCATTGAAATCATAGATCAACCAGAGGCCAAAACAACACTAGAAGTAGAGATATACTAAAGCCAGAGTACCTCTTTTTAAACTATTAATACATATGGTAAACTGAAATGTGATGACAAACCTATAAAAAATTGTTAAAATTAAGCAAGCAAACATTTTTTATTTTATTTTAAAATATATGTTGGATTCTTTTATTTTGATGATAAATTTTGATGGTGCATTTTTAATTTTATTTTAAAATATATGTTTGTCTCTTTTATTACCATAACAACATACTAGTTGACAACGCTAAAAAATTCAAAATAGAATTAGATGAATAGAGCCTCTTACCTGATTTGAATCCATAAAATTATGGACATTCCATGTAGAAACTATAGGCTTAACAGAAGTGGCCAACTATGATACTATCTCAGCCAGTCCATCCATACGTGCAGCAGAGGCAGCCAACTGGGATACTTTCTCAGTGAGTCCATGTATGCAATTCATTGTTTGTTCATACCTATCATTTGAGCTAAAATGATCTGCAGAGGCTATTACATGACGTACAATAGATGACTGTGAGATCTCATTTGATGGACTAGATTTCCAACTCATATCATTGTTCGAGCTAGGATCCAATGTTTCCATATAATTGACAATTTCTTCTACAATTGCTTCTTTGTTATTATTTTCCATCTACAATACAACATTAATATCAACAAATAGTTAGTTCAATAAATAATTCCAATAAATATTCACATAAATTGAACCAAAAAATTAGGCACTTACTCCAAATTTGTCCTTTTTAGCCTGCAACCCGCCTTGGCCAAATGTGTATCCAGCTATTACATTATCTCTTGCTCTCTTGCCTCTACAACTTTTAATCAAATATTCTTCAAAACTCATGCTTTCTTTCAATGCCTCCCATTGTCTAGGAGATAGAGTAGATTGTAACCTATCTTTCCCATCCATGATAGTTTTTCTGCAAGTGTATCTAAAATTATTCATCAAAATTCTCATTTTTTTCTTGTAATATCTTCCAGAGATTTTTCCACCAGTAGTCTCAAAATTATTTTCCATCTTTTGTATGACAATTTCCACATTTCGTGGATCTTGATCTACAAAGTTTGTCTTGCAAATATCCAAATGGGTTCTACATCGCATGCCCAGCTCAGAGGCCCACCTTGCAACATTTTTCCCAATGGGTTCGCCATCTCCTGATACCTCAACCAAGAATGGCTTCTTGCCTTCTAATTTTCTCTATTTTGCATCCCTATCTGTAGATCTATATAAATTTTGACTCAATCTTCTCCTTTTGACAAAAGCAAGCACATCTTCCATATTTAAACCGCTGCCAATATTTTTTTTTGATTTATTAGTTCCATCTGAAGATGTAATAGGTACATTGGATGAAAGCAATATCTCTTCATTCCTTTCAGCAACTTGAAATTCACCATCTTTACCCACATTAAGTGTGTCATGAGTAGTTATATCACTACCTATCTTTGTAGAATTTTTCTCAAAGACATCCTTTATCACTCTTGCAAAAAGCTTTTGCATATTTTCTGTTCCTTGACTGCCATGTTTTTCAATAATCTCTTTGAGACTTTGTGTTAAAAGATCTTCGTGATGTTGTGCATCACTATGTTATATATCTAATTGTGCATCACCATGTACTTTATCAAGATGCACATCACTATGCATTATACCTGGCTGCACATCATCACAACTATTGTTTCCACCAAGTGCATGTGGTGTTGAATCACAAATTCATTGGCTTCTACGAGTTGCCGGCACTCTATCTTTGATTTCCTTTTGTTTTCCTTTTTCATTTCCTATGCAGTTTGTTTCTTTCCTATATAACCAAAAATATCATATTATATCTTGTATACAGAAAGCTGAAGCCTTTAAATTTTCAGTAAACACTATTAAACAATAACATACTACTCACTGGATTTACAACTTACCTGTTTGTTAATCCAAGCTGTGACAAATATTCATTATTCCTTGCCACACATTTTCTACGAGACTTCTCGTACTCTGTCAATAGAATTTCAGCATTCTCACCACTATCATCTAATTTGTTTCTCACATTCTTTCTCCTCATTTCTTGAAATCCAAATAAGTGATAATGTATAAATTAGCAACTTGAATCAAAATGTAAACAAAGACAAATTTCAACAACTAAATGCTTGACAAGATACTAAAAAAGAGCTTTGTTTGACATGATCTAAATAGTCTACATAAGGACAGTCAGCCTTATAAGGATAGTCAAATAGTAGAATAAATCTAAACTTCCATCTCCTCAAGCCCATGGCCCTAATGTGCATCAATTTATGGACAAAGCCCATATTTACTGACTAGAACAGTTCAAATATTTCATGTAATTGTTCAGTCACATTAATGGCTTGCCAAACATTGCATGAGACCTTGAAACCTCATGGTACAGTTAATGTACACCATCTCCTTCATCCTTATCTAAGAGAGGAGGTTATTCATGCGTGGAAAATGAAAGGGATCACATTTTGTGTGCTCACTGCTTTCCCTAAGGAGGGTTTGAATCAATTTTAATCAAATGAAGATAACAAATCCATTAAGCCCATTGTAATCATATTCAAAGTTGACTATTGCAGAAAAAGAACATGAAAATGAAGAACTTGAACACTTTTATTTGATTCACACTCCAAAATCCTAACCACCTACATTTCTTGGGCTATCCCCCATACAACCATATATCTAATGACTCAATATTTACACCAGCCAATTGCATTTTCTTGAAAGTTTCTAAAGCCTTTTCAACAAATTTATATTGTACATATCCTACAATCATAACATTCCATGAGACCACATTTCTTTTAGACAATCTCTTGAGCACTCATCATATAATGGCCATCAACAATATGTTATGATGCTTGATTCCACTATCTACTACTGTTGATGTAATGGCCTCCTTTTAACCATAATAACCAGTCAAAGTTAGTTTGCATAGGTCATTTTAATAGATTCATAGCCTCATGGATTGTTATTACAAGTATCTTTAAGTCTCTTCAATGCCCTATTTTCTCTTTTTCATGGTCCCTTCCAATTAGGGTCCTCTTCTCACCCACCATAATCTTGAGGCCAAAATTGACGGTGCTACCATTATTGATGGTTTGACAATTTCATAGGTAGTCATTACTGGAATGAATAAGGAAATGAAGGAAATGGTCTTAAATTTCCATTTTATGCAATGGCTTCCTGAATGCAAACAAGAGATATTTTAGTATTATATGATACTATCAAAGAATATAGATTATTGTTCTTATGAATTCATAGAACTTTTTAGATCATCAGTGAAAATTATCTGCAAATATCTATTCCAGGCAGGGATTGGTGAATTCACACATCTTATCATGAGACCATTTATCTTATACACTTTAGGACATTAGGAGGCATCAAACATCTATTACAATACTTTCCATCCACTTGGAATCACAATACTGGCTTCTCACTTCAATGAGGGTAACTAAGCCTACTAGCCCTGTCTACCCAGGTTTAGGAATTCAACATCCAATAACAGAATTTGGAGACCAACAAAAAGCCATATGGGATACCTTTTGACATTTTATAATTCATATTCAAAGATGACACCAATAGCAATTGATACCTTTGATCACAAACTAACTATTGCAAGGCTTTTAAGGCCTAATTAGGCCACTATTGCACAACAACTACCCCCAAATTACACCATACAACCAAACCAACACCATGGAGAGGTGGAAAGGAACTTTAAAACAAGGAATCCATGGGTTTACAGTGCCTAAACACCTCAGGATTACACCAGGTTTAGAAAATGCACTCACAGTCATGAAAACTAGTCATTTTCCACCCCAAATCAGACCTAGGGCACCAAACCATTGTCACCAATCATCAAATCTCACTTCAAAACCTCCAGAATAAGATAGAGGATACCTAGACCTTCCAATTCTCCCATTTTGGCAATTTTCCAATGGTGAATTTAGGAAATATGAAAGATTTTCTGTCAGAAACCTTGTTGAAGAGGGTTTTCAGACTGTTTTCACTAAAATTCTTCTAAAAAGTACTGTCCCAAAGCCTGCCAATGAAACCCAAGAATCTTTCAGCAAGCTTCAAGCAACTATTTTTCAAGGTTACATTACAAGTTTCATCCTTATCTATATAAGATTGTAGTCACTATTCTTGTTGCATTACTACTGAATTTGTAGCATTATCCTGGTCTGGAATTTAGATGTTTATAGCTCTTGAAACATTCTGTCACTAATTGCACTTTCTACTTCTCTTTTGTAATAGAAGTCAAATTTTTCCCAAAAAACTATCATACTAATGAATTATAATATTTCAAGGCGACATTACAAGTTTTAAATTTTATATGTATATAATTATAGTCACTATTCCTACAACATTACTACTAAAATTTGGCATTATCTTGATTAACATTCCTTCTGGGATTCAATGTTTATAGCTCTTGAAGTAAATTCATATTCTGTCACTAATTGCACTTTCTTTGGAATAAATGATTTATAGCATGAAAACATATGATAACACTTCATAATCGTTCCTATAACATATGAAAACATAATCAACCACATTAGTCATGTCATTTCCCAGTTTCTTCCAAAGGAAGTGGTTCTGAATCTTTATATTTTCCAGAGTTGCTGCCAATTACATGTATCCAAAAATCAGATATCATATGCAATATGCCTGAATATGGCATGGATACCCAATTCAAACATATCCATATAAATGCCTGTATCTGGGCCATATCTGACATGCGAAATACAATACCACGTAGTCCAGTGCCATATTCAATTTAAGGATATCAAAAAACATTCAGAAACTGTCCACATGTATATAGTGCTATATCAAATGCAATGAGCTCAAATATGCAATGGACACCATGTCCCAACACATCTAGACAACGGCCTGTATTTGAGCCATATTGATCTAGAAGCATCCAGGTCCACACACAATCCTGCCTCACCCAAAAAAGAATGATCATTCAATTTTGGTTTGTTTTGAATTGTGTGTGCTTGTGGTTGCTTGTCCTATTTTGTTTGCAGCTGATTGATACAAAAGACCTTTTTGGGTCCACAGAAGGCCTATGGTGGAGTGATTGGGCTTGGCAATTTCAAATATTGGACTATTTCTACGAAGATTCTTTGGTTTCATTGGCAGGCTTTGGGACATTATTATTCTATTATAGATACTAGAGATTGAGAAATGAGGTTCCTTAATTTATAACAGGCTCAACAGACAAGCAACCTGTTTTAGAAACTCCAAGGGAGGTAAAGCACCAACATTTTCTATAAATCATGTTTTACTTAAATTTTATTTAAAGGGTAAAGAATTTTAGGCCCTAAAGCTTCTCTAGTCTATTGGGAAAGAGTATTCAACATTGTACCCAATACACATTTCCATTAAAATAATTAAAACGTAAAGAAATACTGTTGTTGCTAAGATGTATTATGGTTTCATGCTTCCAAGTGTTTGCGTTGAGGAAACTGCTTCCTACAACATCTACTTATGATTTTAATATACATGTAAGTCCCACTGTAACTGGCTCCTTGATAAATCTCTAGATCCTTTGATAAGTTTTAATTTTTTGTATTATTTTCTTTTACATTATATTTTACAATGCAAAGTAAGAGAAACCCAAATTATTGGATCCTTAGTTTCTGAATTCTAGCATCCTTGAAAACAAAATGAAGCTTAGATCATTAGAATCAGATGCCTAATTACTAATTAGAAAAGTAGTACATGATTCAGCAACAAAACCTACCATATACAACTCAATGAAGCATAACAAGTCTCACAGGAAATCCCTGATAGAAGAGTAGTGACTGGGTAACATTTTCAATGGAACCAAAGAAAGAGTTTTTTGGACATTGACTATTGATGAGAAATTTTTCATTCTTGGCTTGAGTATCATTATGAAAATGGACTAAATCAATGTGTAAAGTTATTATAGAATTAAATGCTCCATCCCCATGGTGAAGTTATTGTAGAATTAAATGGTTTTCACAAATTTTCATGGAGAGTGGTCATAGTATTAGTAAGAAGGTCCATGTTCTCAAAACATAAACATAGTTTTAAAACAACTTAAAAGACTTTAATAATAGTTCATGAAATGGGGCTCATCAATAATCATCTGCACTGCCAGCAAGGTCCAATTCTTGATCACTCATGTCTGCATCTACTAGATCTTCTTCGTCATCATCATCTGTGGCATGCAATACATTCTCTCTTACAGTCTCTTCACTAGTAATCAAAATATCTTCTTGAAATAGTCCATCATCATCTTCATCCACTTCTTCAAATGTTTCTTGTAGATTAATATATTGCCCATCAGGAATTAAATCAACAACTTCCATGAATTTCCATTTTGAACGAGACTCTATTTGAATGACATATGACCATCTTGGGCTTCTTACATCATCAATTAGAAATGATTGGTTGATTTGAAAAGGGAAAACATATGGCTCATCCATCTCTGATAAGAATTGCCCTATATTAGCACATATAAATCCATACTCATCAAATTGTACTACGGATGGTCGGATCCACTTACATTTTAACAATATAGGACTATTTTCACCAAAATCTACTTGAATAATTTCTTGGACGAATCCAACATAGAATTTCTTCTCGGTTTCATGATGAAACTCAGCACTAACAACACAATCACAATTTATCTTTCCTTTGTCTTTTTGCTCTACCCTTAAATGACTACCATAGGCCCACATGCCATTAAATCGCATAGCCCATAAATGTGGAGATTGTGAAAGCTCACTTTCTTCTATTGTTATATGTTGACCTTCTTCTTTTCCATCATGAACAACACAGGCAATCCATTCTTCAAATTTTGGAAAAGTATCACCTCCAACCAAACTATGATGTTTGCGCTTTTGAGGTTGATGTTGCAAGAAACTTTGATTTTCTTCCTCATATTTTCTACATACAACATTAATGACATAGTAAGATTAATAATATAAATGTGTAATACATTTGAGTAAATAAACAACTGTGTAGAATATTTTACCTATGCCATGTATCAAATGAAGATGTGTTTTGAAGAATAAATGCATGCAATGTACTTCTTTCCTAATGTGATAGCTTGAAGCGGCATCCATTGCCCTCTAATACTTCACCTGCAACTCTCTCATCTTCATCATCATCCCATACACGTCGATTCACATTTTCAAAATCCTTCATATATTCTGTACAAAATCCCATGACCTCTTGCATTGAATATCCCTCAGCCATGCTGTGGTTTTTCCCTAGTACAAACAAATTGTTTCAAAACCTTCATATATCATTCTATAGGATACATACATCTTGTTCTTACTGGACCACAATGCTCTAGTTCATATTCTAGATGTATCAAAAGATGCATAGAGATGTTAAAGATTGTTGGTGGAAATTCCCATTCTAGAAGACAAAGAACTTCAGCAACCTCCTCCCTCAAACTGTCAAAGTTTGATGGATTTGCTACATGTGAACTCATTCTCTTAAGTATTAGCCCCAACCTTATGATTGCCAATCTTGGCCCTTTTTCCAAACCCAATATATTAACCACAATTGGTAAAATGTTCTTGATAATCACATGATAATCATGGGTCTTTAGGCCTCTTAAGCTATTAATGTCAATTTGGCTTCTAATGGGAGTACTTACATATCCTGTAGGAAAGCGAGTCTGAGACATCAACTGTAAGAATTGTGCACGTTGTTCTTTTGTCCAAACATAGGGAGCACTAGGTTTTCCATATTTTTCACCATCATATTTTTCAACCCAAAGATTTCGATGAATCTTTAAATCTCGGAAGTCTTCGGATGATGAAATAGTATCAAAAGCACCAAAAAGAGTTTCTATAATAGCATAGGCTATATTTTTCTTTGTATGCATAAAGTCAACAGTGTGCCTGATGGTTATATCCTTGAAGTATGGCAAATTATAGAATATGCACAGCCTCTTTACACCGCTTTGATTACATGGATCATATCTGCTACCAGGAACACCACCATTTGTAATAAATGACATTCTTTTTTTTCCATTGTCAACAATGTAATCACCTGTTATTGCCAAAGGTGCTTCACGATTCTCTTCTTGACCATTGAAACGTGTTTTTTGTTGACGATATGGATGATCCACTTTTAGATAAGCATGATGTCCACAATAAATACACTTACACAAACTTCTTGAGTGTCTCACAAAATCCTTAAAGTTACAAGCTGGACAACCATGATATCCATGAACAGTGAGACCAGACAATGTACCATATGCAGGAAGATCATGAATTGTAACCAATAAGGAAGCTCTTAAAGTGAATTTGATTGAATGACCATCCCTTAAAGATTGAATTGCTTCAACTCCTATCCACAATTCCATTAGCTCATCATATAGTGGCTCTAGATAAGCATCTATTGTATCTAAAGTCACACTTTTCTTTCCTGGTATAATCAATGATAACATCAAGAAAAATGGTTTGGTTACTAGCCATGGAGGAAAATTATAATTTAATAAAAAAATAGGCCAAGTTGACCATTTTGTACTTTGATTTGAGAATGGGTTCACTCCATCTAGAGCCAAACCCAACCTTATGTTACGAGGATCTTGAGAAAAATTGGGCCATTTGTTATCAAACTCCATCCACATATTAGAATCAGGCACATGTCATTGTTTCCCATCAGTGCTCTTATTTAGAGCATGCCACTGCATAAGCTAAGCAATGTCTCTACACCGATACATTCGTAGTAATCACGGGATTATCGGAAAGTGGCGAAGAACTTTTCTAGGGACCACAACTGATTTCAATCCTTTCCTATACCTTGCTTCATGACATTTTGGACATTCATTATCATTTGCAAGATTTTTGCGAAATAATACGCAACCATTCACACATGTGTGGATATTATCATACCCCAATCCGAGCTTACTGATTTTCCTTTTACATTGACTTCATTTTGTTGGCAATGTGGAGTCAGTAGGTAACAATGAACATAATAATGCCAACAGCTGATCTACACTCTCATTTGTCCAACCATGCACCACTTGCAAGTTAAGAATTTGAAGGATTGTTGTCAAATGACTTAACTTGCAATCAGCATACACAGGCTTTAAAGCATCCTCCATTGCCTTGGTCCAATCATCGTCTAAACCCTTGTTCAACATTCTATTGACTTCAAACCCTTCGTCTAGCTTTATTGTGCCTTCATCTATGTCCGGTGCCACTTCATCTATGTTTGCTGCATCTTCATCTCTCACATTTTGCAATTCTATCATATCTTTGTAATAGTTATAAGCCCAAGGGCTTATACCACTATGCCCATGTCTTATCATATGTCAATAAATAACATTTCTATTTTTCATTTTTCCACCAAGACAGTTATTACATGGACATGGATATTTTTCCACATCCCTCTCATCAGCTACTCTCTCATCATATGCATGATATTGATCTATAGTCAACCTTCTTTGCTGATCCATTTGTAATATTCTGCATTCTAGTATTAAATTAGAATTTGATTTCAAGATAGCGAAAAATAAATCTGAAAACAAAATCAAATAAAGCATAAAAAATAGTGATAAAGTATGTTTCAAAGCATAAAAAGTAGAAAAGTTTTGAATTACCTTTGAATTAATTGCAGAAGGCGTCCCCAAATTTGACCTTTCTTCAAAGAGGCCGATGACATCAATTTTTTTATGAACAGTGAATTCTTTGCCTATCTTTCAATAAGTCTCTGAGTCCTCTCCAAACAAGCTTTATCACCCATGCAAGTAGCCACTATAGTTATATGCACCTAAAATAATTTTTTTCAAATACACACATCAGATAATTAAAGACACTATAACCTATTAAAAAAACAACATAAATAAGAAGTTGAACAAAAGAAATTTTATGGTTATTAATATATATATATCACTAAACCATGTCAAGGATCATGATAAGTGTTCTCCATGATTTTTGCATGGGGTCTGTCAGTTCTCCATGATTTTGGGATCCAGGTTACTATGGTTATTAGCAAACTTGTGCTCCTCAAGTCAATGTGACATGTGTGTCTTTGGATGATATTCTTTAGCTTGATGATCTCTTCTATGTTTCTACTTTCTAGTTTAATTAGTAGTTTTTTTTTTCAGTTTCTTGTATGGCTGAGATATAGTGTATCATTGAGTTTGATGATCAGCAAGTGATCATTACAAAAATTAGTCTTGAAAGAATAAATTTGAGGAGGTTACCTTTATAGGCTACTTGCTGATCCAGTTGAGCAGGCATTACAAGATGCCATGATGGAGCATCCTTCCAACTTTGCGGGGATAGTTTTCAAAACCTACTGTGGAAGCAGCAATCGATTCTATGCATGGAATTGGTAGGAAAATTGAAGGATACACTGACAAATTTATTGTTTAAGATTGAGGAATACCCCAAAAATTTTATATAACACTGAAAGAGGGAGTTCACCTAAATGATTCTAATTAACCTAAGAAGATATCCTTAAATATGAGTTCTAGACATACAATTGATCACGTTGGCATGCAAAATAATAGTTAACAATCACATTCTCAAACGTTTGCTAGTCATTTGGGGGAGTTGGAGCTGGCAAGGGCCCAGGTCTGCAAGATTTTTTGTTGTGGTTGTGGTGTCTACCTGTGTGTTAATCAGTCTTATTCTAGCTAGTTTAGTTTTAGCTCTGAAAAAATGGCTCAGCATAGCTTTTACAGGTACCACACGTGCAAATCAACTAGGAACCTCGAGATGAGTGTTTGAACATATCAAATACTACTCAGCCTGCAACTTTGCTTCACACTCTAAAGACCCATGTGCTCAAATTCACAATCTACTAGTGCATTTGGAGCTCACTGTTACAATTATGCATACACAACCAAGAGCTAGGGCTTGCTATTAAAAATAGGAGGAGGTATTGTACAGCTCTGTAGCCACATGTTTTGGAAAGCTAAATGAGTGTACTTTATGATTCTAAAACCTATTTACAATTCCTTGGGTCATTTTTTAAGCGATAAGCAATTTAACACTAGACAGTCACTTCCAGAATAGCAAGCAGGTCATTTTAAGCTCATTTTTGTGTTGTTGTGATGTCATGTTCATAGATTGAAGCCATCGGGATGCCTATAAGGGCCAAATTGCCCAAGAGTCAAAGGAAGTCAACGGTTGGTCAAAATAGGTCAAACTCATGTAGAAGGGGTTTATTATGTTTACTTAGTCATTTCATGCATATTGGAATTGATTTGGGGTCATACAAGTAGTCCTTGAGCAAAAATGCAACTTGGTGCAAAAGTTGCAAAAGTTGCATTTTGCAACTTTTTCTTGCAACTTTGAAATTGAATTGGTTATGGCATGTAACCAATCCCAAATTTCTATATGAGCAATTGGAAACATTTTTCAAATGGTTAATGAAGTAATTGAAGGATTTTTGCAATTACCCTGTTGTTGTATGGACTGTAACTGTGTTAATTCTCTGATGGTACGACTCTGTACGACCTATACAGATTGGGAGTGATGTTTTCATCTTACAATTAGATAGAGTTTTGTACGGATTGGTAGTGATGTTTTGATCTTACAGACTAAGACCCAAAAATAGTCATACTACCAGTTAGGAAACCTGTTAGTGTTTACACTGTTTGGAATAGTATCAAGGGTACTTAATGTCTGCATGTACTTGCTAGAGAAGATGTCAGAGGTGGATTTGGGGATCAGTGAAAGGTGTTAGGGGTCTTATGGGTAACTTGGAAGTATAAACATAGTAGGGGGTAAATGTACTTGAAGAAGAGTTGTAGAGTCCTTAGTAAAGAAGGGCTAGTTGATGAGATTGGGGTAAGAATCCACATTAAAGAAGTCATCATACCTTGGAGGCAAGTGACAGGGTGGGACTTAGGAAGTCCTTGGGTGGATGAATGAGGGATCCATTGGATGGACCTAGGAAGATTAGATAACAAAGTGTGAAAGGTAACCTGATGCAGGAGCATCAAGGCCAAGTGATGCAGGAGCATCAAAGACCAAGGATGGAGACCTAAGAAGACATTAGAGGCAACAAGAAGTCAACATGACCTATTTGGGTCATTGAATGTGATAAGACCTTGTAAAGGTCCTTTTAAAAATGTTTGTAATCATTTTGTATTAAGTCAAATTTGTAAGCCATCAATGGCATTATGAAAGGACAAGGGTCATTTATGTAATGTAATAATTGGTCATGGGAAAATGGGATCCTAGAAGGTACTATGGTGGATAAATGTGGTCAAAAAGTCATAAAGAGTCATAATGACATATAAAATGCAATGTACTTACAAAATATGTGTAACATTGTCATAAAGGCCACATAGGGCACTATGGAAGAGTCAAGGAGTTAAAAGGGGTTTATAAGTTTTTTAAATGTTAGAAAGGTAAATTAGTCTTGAAAAATGTTATAAGAATTGAGTCCTAAAGCCCGAGGCTATAACAATTTGTAAAGGGTTGTTATTAAAAAGCTATTAAAAACTATTAGAAATTGTCCCCAAGACAGTTAGGTAGATTTGGTCATTGCTTGGGAGGTTTGGTTGGTTTAGAAGGGAAAGGAAGTCTATAAATGCAATGTATTTTGTGTCCCAAAGGGAGGATTCAAAGATCATATTGTAAATGTTTTGAGAAATTAATAAAATTACAAGGATATCTCTGCTGTCACAGAAAACTGTCACTGAACAGTGATTTTTCATTTGTCTGTCTTTTAGTTTGATGCAAGTTTTCTTTGATTCAAAGCTTTAGTTTGTAATTCAAATGAAGTAGAAGACTTTCCTAAGATTCCTTACTTTAAAGAAGGTCGTTTCTTGAAGGATTTTGCACAGCAATTAAAGGTCTGTTTGTAGTAAATAACACTGTCACGTGACAGACAGTCACTGTCTGAGGCAAATTTAGAAACTTCACCTTTCCCACTGCTGTGTTAGTCATGTAACTCATGGGAGAGGTTGTAAAAATGTTGAATGCACTTATTTAATGATGTTTTATGCAGAGATTTGTAGGGGTATGGATGGATGAAGTCACTGTTTGAGAGAAAGTGTTGTTTGGAACACTAGATGAATAGGACAGTTATAGGTTTGGAGATTCCATCTAAAGGAAGGCTATGCTTTATGGCATGGAAGGTCAAGATAATACCAAGTGAAGGTTTTGGATCCATTGGAAGGATCAAGAAACGTTTGCAAAGGTGAGTTTGATAAAAACCCTTGGTTGAGGCACCTAGGAAGGAGGGTTTGCTAGTTGGGTAAGGAAAACTTGATGGAATCTCCAATAAATTGCAAAATCCTTTATTTGGGGTGACAAGAAAACTCTGTGTGAGGTCAGATAGTTTGTGGGATGTGATTCATTAATACTTGCTTTGCAACAAGAGGGCTAAAAGAGGGCTAATTGTGAGGTAGCAGTCATGGTTCTGGTATTTGGTCCAAAGGAGTGGTATGAGATTTTGAAATATGTTGTGTAGCATGAAAAAGGGTATCTAGATCTATGTTTTTATTTTAGAGTGTCTTGGGAAAGGTGAGAGAAAATAGTGAAAAACCGATTAGGCAGGGCTAATTGGGAAATAGGCCTAATGAAGGGCTTGTAGTGGATTTTGGTATCAGATGAAGAGATGAGGGTTTGGAATCCTTGAGAACATGTTAGTTGAAGTTGTTTAAGATGTATGAAGGTGGAGGAATCACCTGGTTGAAGTGAAGACAAGATTTGAGCCTATTGAGGCATTGTGGGAATAAAGGATAGTTTGTTGAAAAGATTATTTAGATGAAGCCAATGGATGGATTGAGGGACAGAGGTTATGTTTCTAATATGTAGAGCCTATGGTGGCACAAGAGAATGGCGTGTGCACTCTGATATGGTTGAAGTTGAATGGATCAAGGAGAGTGATCCTATGAAGATGCTTGGTTGTGTTGTGAGAATACCAATAAAAGTCCCTCTTATTATGAATAACTGAAAGTCCACCTAGGTCTTTGCATCACCAAGGATGAAGACTAAGAAGACACTAGAGGCAACAAGATGACAACATGACCATATTGGGTCATTGAATGTAATAAGACCTTGTAAAGGTCCTTTTTGATATGTTTTGTAATCATTTTGTTAAAGTTCAAAATTGTAAGCCATTAATGGCATGATGGAAGGACAAGGGTTACCTAGGGTTCATTCAATGTAGTACAATGGAAAATGGAGTCCTAGAATGTACTAGGGTGCATAAATGAGGTCAAAGAGTCATAAAGTGCATATAAAATGCAATAAATATGATGTAATAGCAAAAATATGTCAAATTGTCAAAATGTTGTCAAACAAGCCACATAGGGCACTGAAGTGGAATCAAAAGGATAGGTGAAGTTCTTAAGTCCTATTAGGAGTATTGTGTCATTTAGGAATTGTGTTAAAAGTCTTTGACTGCCCGAGGTTAGGGTAAAGTACTGTTGTTAAGAGTTATTAAAAAGATATTAAAAACTGTTCAAAACTGTCTCAAGACAGTTAAAGGAGTTTTTGGTCATTGGATAGTTTGGAAAGGGAAAGGAAGATTATAAAACATGGTGTAGAGGAGTGTACCAAGAGGTGTTGAGCAGCTCAATGTAAATTCTTGGAAGAAATCAATACAATACATTAGTTCTCTGTTGCTTTAAGTCTGCTATAGAACAGTGAATGTTCTTTGTTCCTATCATTGTTTTGTGCAAAGTTTATTTGTTTTAATGCTTTCATCTTGATTCAAAAAATGTATTACAATGTTTTAAGGTACTTTTCATCAGAAGAAAGTCATTTGATAAAGGTTTTTGCAGCAGTAAATTAATTGACTGTCACTGTCACGTGATAGAGATAACATTCTGATATAAATTCAAGGATTTTACCCCTCCCATTGCTGTAATGGATATGTAACTCATGGGAGAGGGTTTTCAAATGTCTAATGCATTTATAAAATGAGGTTGTGTGCAGGAATAAGCAGGAGGATGGAGAAGAAGGTCTCTAGTTGAGACAAAGTGCTGTCTTGGGAACACAAGGTGTTTGGACCAGGCATGGTCTGGAGATTCTACCAACATGAGGGGTATATTTTATGACATAGAAGGTCATGTTAGGACATCACTTAAGAAGCCTTATAGGGTACAAGGGTGGAATGAACAAGATATTTTGGACATCACTGAACGAGCATGTATTCCTTTCAGAATTGGTGCTTATGAAGATGTTTTGTGGTTTGATATTGTTCCAAAGATGGAATGCCATTTGATCCTTGGGAGGACATGGCAGATGGAAAAGAGGACAGTACATTGTGGAAAGGATAACATATATACTTTTAGGCATAAGGGGCAAATGATAGTAATGAGTCCATTGAAGAGAGGGCAAGCAACATGGCAAGTGCATGGTCACATTGGTGTGATGGAATGAATAGGTTTTGTAGAACCTAGAAGGCAAGATGATGAAGCAAGAGTAAAACAAAGTGTTTGTGAAATCAGAGATGAGGAAGTGGATCAACCTGAGGTCCTAGTGAAAGAGGATATGGTGAAGGAGTGTCCATTATAAGGACAAGATGTTGAAGGAAAGAACAAAGAGGTTGCAAGTGTGGTAGATAATTACTAGGGATATCAATGCTTAGTTTCTTGCTACTCATTAAGATACTCATGAAATACTTTCATCTCATTTCTAGTTATAATTATAAGCTAAGCACCTAGCCCAACATGCTAGACCAAAAATTGGTAACTAATTGAGTGTGGTGATGATGCTTTGACTGGCATATATAGTCCCAAGGTAAGCAAGATCCAGTTTGCACTTAGACAATTCAAATCTAACTTAAAGGTTTCCATATCTAAACATTTTGTTAGCTTTTTTATAAAATTAGTTGAATAAATATGAATTGATTCCTTTCACATATTAAATTTATCCTGGGCATACCAAAAGCCTCATGAAGAGATGAAACAGGTAAATTTAAAAGTAACTAACATAATTTGATTTACATCCTTTCAGCTACTAAATTTAGCCTGGATGTACCAAAAGTCTCAAGAAAAAGTTGAAACAGACACATTTAAAAGTAAATGAACATAATCTGATTTGCATCCCTTCATGACTCATCTATTAAATTTAACATTAATGTACCAAAAGACTCAAGAAAAGTTGATAGAGACACATTTAAAAGTAAATGAAATAATTTGCTAAAAGCTAAATCATGTTTACTCAATAATGCATAAGTAGGTGAGTAATCTCCTTAATTCAAGCTATGCTTAAGGCATAATTTGCACCAAGTTATAAAACTATTTTCATATACAACCCATTACCACCTAGTCTAGAAGGAAAATTATCATGTCAAGAAGCTCAACATGTCAATCATATTACACTAAAATCAATCAGATGCAACACATGCTCTAGGTAACTGGGACTAGACATCTGACAGGATAAATGTATGACAGCAGTAGAATGGCCGAATGGTTTTTTATTTAGACCACCTTGGTAACTTGTCTAGAATGTTCAATCTCTTTATGATCTTCTTGCGATGTTCTATTTGTGCCTAATGGCTAGGATGATTTTATAATTCAAATCCTTAAAAAATGAAAGCACAATAATTTTAAAAAGATACATGCAGGTGGTGAAGTGCTCTTCTTTGGAGGACATTTTTCACAACTGCAGTGGTTGTTATAGTACTACGAGCATTCATTGATTATTGTGGAAGTGGAAACTATGGGCTTTTTGGAGGTGGAGGACTGATAATGTTTGATGTGAGTTCAATGACTATAAAATATATGGCTATTGATCTACTTCCAGTAGTGATATTAGGTGTCATTGGAGGAGTGGTGGGAGCAGTATATAATTACCTTCTTGAGCGTACTCTGAGAATATATGCCTTAATCAATCAATAAGTTCTCCAAGGCATAAAAAAAAAAATTTGTATTAGATTGTGGCTAAAGCAATGAAAAATTGTATGCTCCCCTGTTCTTCATTTTTTCTCTACGGCATCTTTTCCCCTGCATACATGTGGACTACTTTCTTTTCTGGACTTTTAGGTCTCATGCAGTCAAGAAACCTCCTTTATCTAATAGTACTATTTACCCCATTAGTATACTTATTAAGAGTACTTAACCTTATTTAAGAATTAAAAAGTTTTCTTAATTTTGTACAGAACATGGCAATGAATGACATAGTTGTGTATTACTGATACAGGAGAGGGCCAATATCCAAAATACTCCTTTCATGCACTGTGGCTTTGTATACATCTTGTTGTATATTTGGACTTCCATGGCTTGTAGCATGTACACCATGTCCAGAAGGAAAGATGCTCAACCACGAATGTCCCAATGTTCGCAAAATAGGGAACTTCAAGCAATTTCATTGCCCTGCAAGCTATTACAATGACCTTGCAACTTTTGTTTTCAACACAAATGATGCTACTGTTAGAAATATATTCAGTTTTGGCACTGGAAATGAGTTTCATTTGACATCATTGATGCTCTACTTTGTTACAATTTTCATATTGGGACTAGTAACATATGGGCTTGCACTTCCATCAAATCTCTTCATACCTATAATCTTAATAGGCTCTACATATGGCAGAGCACTTGGTAAGTTGATGGGATCATTTGCAAACATTGATTAGGGACTTTTTACAGTGCTTGGTGCAGCCTCTCTTCTAGGAGGGTCAATGAGAATGATAGTTTTTAATGGATCATGGCTCTATTTAGCTTTGATAAAGAGACTCTTCTGCATGCATTATTATGTATGCCTGCTTAATCTTATCCTTAAATCCTTTGTCATTTATGCTACAAGTTTTGATAGATAATAACAGTAGATATTCCAACTTGCTTCTAGGCGATAAGATTTGTCCATCTTAGTGTGAAGAGATGAGAGTAGGAGTTGTTCCCCTTAATGTTGATATGTTCGTAGATCTTAACTAATTTATGCATAATCTGCTTCATGGGGAAGACAACCACCATATAAAGGAAAAAGATATGAATGGACATCCCCCTACCCTACAAAACACCCATTTTCTCTTTATAATGGTACAAAATTGGTAGTATTCACACATTTGTAAAATGTAACATTTCTTTGGAGTATTATGGTAGTCATAATCTTTTGTTAAGTTAATATTTTTGGTTAAAACTTCTGAAGTCTACAGAACCCAAAGAAATATGCTTTTGTGTTTGTTGGAAAATAATAGTTATAAGTTTGGAAATCAAATAAAATAGCCTGTAGATTATTGTATGCAAACTGTAAAAACATGATAGTCTTGTGTGCAAACTTTATAAATAACTATATTTATATCTTTTACCATGTGTCTTATGATTAGCTATTTTGCAAAATGATTCAACATGTTTATTATTTCATTTTTCTAAAAAAAATTTGTTTGTGAAACGTGAACACCCTTAATTGCAACATTGCTCAGACCTTTTTAGATGTCTAACCTTATACTCTGGTTACTGTCTAGGGTTCATGGATTTGTTTGAGTTTTATCACTATAGTTTCATCCTTGACGTATTAGATGCAATCTGGTCCATATTTCACCTGCATTAAATGAAGCAGCAAGTGCTATAGTGGATGTGAGTGTCCAGTGTCAATCTCTTAAAAATCTCAAGCAATCTGGATTTGTTTCTAACAGAATAGAACATATGGTTTTTGTGAAACTGCAAGCTTCTTGTTTGGTGATCGAAATTGTTTGTTTCAAATCAATCAAGTGAAATCTACATTTCTAAATGGAAATGTAAAAGTTCTTGTGTGATTCATTTCTATATAGAGCAAGTTGCATGCATTGATTACAAGTAATTACTAACATATTCATAAGCACTTTCTATCTCATTAATTTTAAATTTTACATAAATGATTGTTCTATATGGCTCCCAATATCCTATTAATGGCAAGTCCTATTTCACTTCCTCCTTATTGATGGTAAGAAGCAAGGATCTATTGTTGCACAGTATCCTTTAGTGAACAAAATGCAGAAAGTTTTTTGAGTTTTGGTCAATGAGACAAATTTTACTTATTAATTAAAGAAATCAGAGTTTTTTTCCGTAGGCTGTTTACCCATTAAAAATATATTACATTGCATGAAAATGACAACCTGTAGAAAGAAAACCATCATGAGGTTTCACATTCATTTAGCATTCTAATGTCTATTTTCATTCTAATGTCTTATTTTCCTAGTTCTTTAATATCCTAAATTTTAAATACGAGGTTGTTTGTAATGAGATATACACCTTCCTGATACTATGCTAAATGGTTTTTAATGTCTAAAACTTAAACTAACTTTTCTCTGGAGTAAATACCTAACACAGTCATCCTGCACTTCCAAGAAGACACTTAAATGTCTTGAGCTTGACTTTGCCTAGCCAGTTAATGAAAATATATGCAGGTTTCTCTTTTTTTTTTATTGGTAAATTTAGTTTATATTAAATTATAAAAAATGATTATACAAAATTTTGAAAATGATAGTTTGTGGTCTGAAATCACAGATATGTCTTTGAATCAAAGCAGAGCCCAAAATTCTAACAGTCTGCCCATGACATAATTACATTCTAGCCATTCTATCTGTATACTGAGTATTGAACCATACTAATACACATGATTTAGTCAATTTCTAGATTCCATACCAACTACTCCTTCAAACAAAGTCTAGTACTTACAGATTATACAAACTTCTCATTGCTCTCTTGCACCTAGCATTGAAGCTTTCTAATGCGCAGGAATTGCTGTTTGTGGACACCGAACGGATTTGGAGATTTTATTGCAAAATCTGGTGGTTTCTTCCCGCTCTCCTGTGCCCAAAATGCATGCCCCGCTCTCCCGTGCCCAAAATGCATGCCTCCCTTCTACGTGCGAAACTAAACCTATTCGAAAATGGATGTTTTTTTGCTTGTGTATGTCGATCCTCTTTAATATTTGCAGAGTTTTAAACTATAATTTTTTATATTTATTTATTTAATTATTTATACTTGTATAAATATATATATTATTCTAATTAATTTCTAGTTATGATAAATACATTTCAAAAAATAAGTGTGCAAACTCCAAAAAACATATATTCATATTACTACCCAAACTTTAGTTCTAAGAAGGCTTGCGATTTTTAATAAGATTAATATTTAAAAACATTCATATTACTATTATTTAACATTTAAAACATATAGCATTTTATTAATAACTAAAATTATTAATATAATTATATATTTTAAAAAATTTTAATAATAGATTATATACTTAATTTTAAAATAATAAATTTATTTATATTAATAATAATTATATTATAATATATAAATATACAATTGAAAATATAAAATTATAATTAAAATAAACATTAAAAATAAAAAATAAAAAAAATTATAAAACTTAAAATTTAATCTTTAAGTATTGATGTTCCCACATTATATCTTTTAAATATTAAAAATTTGAAGTTAAACATACTTTTAAATTAATTATTTTAATGATTAAAAATTTGGATGTAGTTTTCTTTTATCAAAATGGTACCATTTTTTAGAATTCAAAACTGTGACGCGAAAATTAACTACTCTGACATATACGACATAATTGCACTGACATACTCAACATCCATGGAGAAGCGTGCAAAACTCTGATGCAAATTTTTGGCTCTATAGCAAGCACCTTTCTAGTGAGGATGAATAAAACTACTTAGTATTCATTGCATTTTGGTAATACTTGTACAAAGAAGAACATGTCTCCTATAAAAATGAATGGAGCAATTAGCACTCATTGCTTGTAGATGAAAGTCTCCATACTTCACCTCTGGAAGCAATATCACCTGGATGTAATAAGTGCCAAGTGTTAATTGGTTCATTCTCAAAAGAGATGGGTTCTTATTAACCACAATTGATGAAACATCCAATTACTTTGACTCAAAAACTAAAAAGTGGAATTTTTATCACTAATGTTTTGGGTTCTTATATTGGTAGATATGAAATTAGAGTTTGTTAAGCTTACTAAGTTTCATATCTTGTCTTTCCTTTCGATTATCATTAATCACATCATATTCTATTTTTCTTAATTACAATTAAATTCGTATCTTGTCTTTCCTTTCGATTTTCATTAATCACATCATATTCTATTTTTCTTGCAAATAAAATTTGATTTTTTTATAGATCCCATCAAATGTGTAATTTTTATAATTATTATAACAATTTTGAATGCATTGCATTCACTTTTTCAAATTTGTGGGAAATTTTAGTCTCATTTTCAAAAGTCTTTCAATAGAATATCTATATATACTTTTGATTTATGTTAATATCATATTTTCACACTTTACTTTATTATATAAAAATTTATATACATTTATGGATTTTTTTCCCCTTTTCTCCTATAATATATTACGTTGACCATGACACATCTATATATGTCAACCACCAAATATTGTACTATGAGGTGATTTGGATTCTCATGATCATGATGTAAGCAATATAATTGTACTAATTTTCAATCCTTATAATTATAATTAAGGAAAAGTACTGGACTAGACTGCAGTCGATTTTAATGTAATATTTAGAACTATTATTTGTTAATAAGACCTGTACAACAAATTTTGTTAATTATAATTTGGCTATTCCTTTTGATAACACTATCTCTAATTCTTGTTTATCAATCGGTTTTGAAATCACCAAAAACCAAGATTTATGGCATGATCAGAAGGACCGTGTGCAATATATAGTTGCTCACACAATAAGCCTATTGACGAGAAAGCATTAGTGGTCAATTGGAATTTCTAAGTCTATTATATTATATTCAAATGTTATAATTATAAATGAGGTATAATCGTTCATTTAGTCATTTTGTTTAGGTGACTAATTATGTAGTCATTAATTTAATCATTTATTTAATAAATTTTGTTTGGGTAATGAATTATTAGTGACTAATTATTTAATCATTTAATTAGTCATTTATTTGATCATCTGTTTAGTCATTTTTATTTGTCTATGCTTGTGGTTTTATCTTATGATCAAATTAGTCACGTATTTAGTCATTTATATTTGTGAAGTACAAAACATTAGTGGAATATGATCAATTTTAGTCATGTGACTAAAATTTTTAGTCATGTAGTCACATATTTGCCAAAATGTACTAGTGTATTGAGGTTGAGATTCCTACATTTTAAGTCTCTCTAAGAGGCCTCATCACTAATGAAGAGAATAGAATATCTCAGCTACAATAGCTTGAGCTACTAAATGAATGTCACAAGGTGGCATTTGATCATCTTCAAGCATATCAAAAGAGAATGTCAAAAGAATACAATAATAAAGTCAGACAAAGGGAATTGAAGTGGGTGATCTCATCCTGAGAGAACCCCAAAAATCAGCAACAGTGGATCCTAAAAGGCAAATTTGAACCAAATTGGCTTGGTCCATACATTGTTACTGCAACATTTGGGTCTAGTGCTTACCAACTCTCCACCACTGAAGGAGAGCAACTCAAAGAGCCTATCAATGCTCTTCATCTAAAGAAGTTCTACAGTTGAGACATTCTCGGCATGCTCATGTACATACTTATTGATCTTGAAAAAATCCAAAAAAATGGTATATTCTCAAAAATCCTATAAATTGCAAAATGTCCTTAAAAAATGATCATCTTAGTGAAAACCTGGCAAACAGGCGCTTTGATGTATCTATTATCCTGGTGAAAACTTGGTAAACATGCACCTTGATAATACCCAAAAGAAATAGAAAATTTGAAAAATACAAAAAAATCAAAAGATCAAAAATACAAAAAAATGAAATATTAAAAAAAAAGACAAAAATAAAAATAAAAGAGAAAAAGTACAAAAAAATTGAAAAGAGAAAAATGTTCCATTGATGAAAACCTAGTAAACAGGCATCATGGTAGCAAAAATACAATTTCTGCCAAGATGGTGAAAACCTGATAAACAAGCACCTCTTGTTCCCTAAAGTTGTATCTCATCTTAGCACCGCTTTGCTTTGTCTAGTTGCTTCTTGCATTCCTGCTTTTCAGCTTTAGTTTCCTTTCCTACTTTCCCTACTTTAGTTTGTTTCCTGCTTTAGTTTTCTAGCTCATGCATTTGCTTTTAGTCATTCTTCAAGATTTTCCTTGACTCTTCATGGATTGGAACTGGTCACACTTGGGGGCATCTCCCTGGTCTAGGGGGCATTGTCCTATCATTTTCAGAGATGCTTTTCTTGCATCAGTAACTGACATTTCTTGCTGCATCTTCCCGCTGATGCCTAGCTATTTTGAGACTTTATTTCCTTGAAGGTCTCTCTTGTATCAGTCACCAGTGGTTTTTATTGTGTCTTCCTACTGATACCTAGATATCACTTGGATCTCTCTTCTTGAGGATCCCCCACAAATCAGTCACCGATGGTTCTCACTGCATTCGCCTGCTAATATTTCACTAGTATTTTTTGAGATCTCTCTCCCCAAGGATCTCTCTTGTATCGGTCACTAGCATTTCTTTTTGTGTCTACTTTCTGATACCTCATTAGCTCTATGATTTTATCTTCAAGATGATTTCTCATGCCAATCACTAGTGATCCTCACTATGTTTACCTACTGTCACCGTCATGTTGAGACTTCTCGTGCTGTATTCTTCCGATCTAACTTATAATCTTCTTGAAGATGAACTTAAACTGAAACTAAAACTATTTTTGTGGCATGCTGAGCTCTTCCTTTGTGTGTTCCTTTTGGCTTTGTCATTCCTCCTCAAGAAACTCCAAGATGTCTATCTGGACTGAGAGATATGAAGACTAGGGGCATGATCTTTTCTTTTCTTTCTATTTGCTGGTTTAGTTCCAATGATCCACTGAATCTATCTGAGAGGGTTGTCCATCTGTAAGAGCCTTCATCTCATATTGAATGGCCATGTGTACCTCAAATCCTTTTATATGGACACTTTGGTGAGGTTGGTTCTTCTCCTTGTCTATTTTGAGTGACTTCTTTCTGCTACAAGTAAAATCGCTAACGCTTGTCCTGCTAAGTGAACATAAGGGTCACTATGAGCATTCTTTGGCAAAGGAAGGAAATCTCGTGTGTTTGGTGTGTTTGTTCACAAGAAACATTTAGGTCATTCTAGTGGCTATGCTTTGATGCTTATGTTAACTTGCCAAATTAAAAGGAATAGTTGTTTAGGTCATTCTGGCTTCTTGTGCCTTAATGCTTACATCTCATTCTGATAAATCTAAGACTTATGTCATATTCATATTCTCATGATTGCAATGTTAGTGATGATTGTATGGCATCTTGTAATTGTCCTATGCTTAAATGAACTCTATGATGATATAATGATGAGTCCAACAACCAAGTCCAGAGGATTGCATTCATTCATTCTAGGCTTGCATTTGAGATGTTATCTTGGTGATCTCTTGATTGCTTTCTTTTGGATCTGTTCATCAAAGGTTCTCATCTTTCATTGTGGTTTCATCTTGTCTGTACAAGTGTCTGGTCCTCTCTTTCAATTTTCAAATATCCTTTTTGATTAGTACCTGTCATATATTGCAACAATCCTGCATGAGATGATTAGTACCATATCCATTGCATATCCATTACATTGCATTTACAGTCATAAAATCATTTTCATTCATGCATTTGCATCTACATAAACATATGCATCCACAATAAGCATAAATCAAATCATACATTTCACATATGCATACATTCTATCCATCTATCATTGAATTTCACATTGCATATTCATAAAAAGAAAACATGTGAATTTCATACATATCTATCCATACATCTAGGCATCTAGGAAACATCTCAAAGAACATCAACATTAAAGCAATGTATCAACAAGTACAATGATATCAAAAAAATGGTGATCTCATATATATATATATCTCAATCCAATGTCATGTATAGAATAAAAAGGCGCTACTTGAGCATAGTATCAAAATGGACTACAATACATGAGTGTATCAAAATGGACTACAATGTCCCTTGCCACCTAGAGGAGGTGGTGACGGTGGTCCCTGCGCTGGTGCCTATTGTGGTGCTCTCTCAAGAGGTGGTCCTATACCGAAAGGGTTAGTGACAACACTAGTGCTATTAATATTTCAAAGAATCTTGTGATGCACTCTAAGATAAAGCATATATCTATTAAGTATCATTAATTAAGAGAACAAGTGCAAGAGAAGCAAGTAAAGTTAGAATTTGTTACATCTAAAGAACAACTTACATATATTTTTACAAAACCCCTACCGAAGGACACATTTGAATACTTAAGGACTAGACTTGGGGTCCATCCCCTATCTATCGGTCACTAAGGTGATCTAGTTGTTGCATCAGCCTACTTGTATCAGAAGATCATTCATGTTGATGGAGCATAGTTCACACTTTGAATCATCTTCAAGGTTTTGATTAAGTTTGAGAACTTGAACCGATTGGAATATCAGTATTTAGAGATATAGAGGAAGACAAAATTATTTGTTTATTTGTTTCTTTGGCATTGATGTCAAAGGGAGAGATAAAAAATATGAAATGAGAAGGGGAGAGATAAACAATATGAAAAGGAACAAGCACCGATGAGAATTATCTAAGGGAGAGACAATATGAATGAGACAGAGTATTGAAGATCAGTTACAGAGAACAAAAGTAGGAACATGAGAACTGAAAAGATCACAACTAAAGAATGGTAAAGCTGTATTATTTAATGCTAGTTTAGTAATGTAGTGATTAAACATATTAAGTCTATTTGACTTACAACATTTTTTTCACTAAGTTGTAGAATATATGTTTGGTATATCTATGTTACATTTCATATTGCTTGAGTTGCCATCAATGCTAAAGGGAGAGATTGTTGAACTACAACTGATTTGGAAGTTGATTGAAGAATCTATCATTACAAGATCACTGAGGAGTTGCTGATTAGATATTTAATATGATTAAATTAGTATTATGTTTTCATTGATGTCAACTAGTTTGACAACACTTATCTATTAAGTTACTATATCGACACATCTGAAGAAAGGTGAAAAAGAGATGAAGAATAGAGAAATCTACATGAAGAAAGATGTACATGATAGATGAGGATAAGGAACACATTGAGTAACTTGTTGATGAGTCTATGACTTGATGATATTGACTTTATTATGTTGCATTCATCTATGATGAAGTATAGAGCTGAAAGACATAAAGCAGTGTTGTCGGTAAATGAAGCATTTCTAGTATACACCGACAGAGTATAGTGTATACCGATTGTAGTATTAACTGAGCAGTGTTCACTGACACATTTCTTTGTTAACTGAGTGAAATAGAATGAATTAAATGATTAGTTTAGCTGATAAGATTGATGAGCTGGCAAGAGTATAACATCAAGGTAATAGATAATGTTTGTTACACAAATCGATGACTGACAAAATTCAGGGAAGATCTAACAGAGAAGATTGAAATGTGTTATTGACACAAGTACCAAGAAAGTTTGAAGTGACAAAATCTTATGGTGAAGAAGAAAATGATTTAATCATCTATATAAGAGAACATAATTTCTTTATGAAGGATGCCGGAAGAAGTAGAAACTGCAGGAATATTGCGTGAACAAGGCTTTCATGCATTCTGATCATACTGGTTAAGTAAGAACCGAGCTACAGAACAATTACCAAGCTACAAAGAGCAATTACTAATAGACAGTAAGTTGATATAGTATTGAATCTGAAGTGAAATATTGATCAGAAGGATTTGTATGGACTAAATATTGATCTGTAATCTGCAATTGAAGTTGTATTAAGGTAGGTCATTTATTGTTACATATTTAACCATTGTATACTATCAAAATATCTTAATCGAGTGGACTCTAAAAGTCTTATGATGTAAACCTTTAACAAGGTTGGGTCTTAACTGACCTCACTTCAAAAGAGTGAATAATTTTGGGTTTCTGGTCCTAGGTGGCTTTTCCCTTTATAGGGTTTCCACGTTAAATCTCCTGTGTTATGTGTTGATCGTGATATTAGTTTGTTATCATTCTTTACATGTTACATGTTAGATTTGATCGGTAAACTATTATAGTATTAGACTGGTAATTGGTAAAAGTATAGACAGTAAAAGTTTTATTATTTACCAACGAGCAAAAATTGAAGAAATAGTTTTGAATTATACATTTTGGTTTGGGACACTGGATAACGGATTCACCCCCCTCTCAGTTATTCTAACATGAGTCAGTTCTTATTTTTTGTGATAACACAAGTGTTATTAATATATCAAAGAATCTAGTGATGCACACTAAGACTAAGCATATTCCTATCAAGTATCATTACTTGAGAGAGATAGTTCAAGACAAAGAAGTGACATTGGATTATTTGAATACAAAGGAATAATTAGCAGATATATTCAAAAAATCTTTACCTAAGGATTCTCATGAATATCTTAGATGTAAACTAGAGGTGATTCCCCTAACTGAGGCTATCTATTAAAATAGGAATATTGCATCAAATGTGCTAATCAGAATATTTGACAAATTGATACAAAAAAGGTCTCACTTTAGGAGCTGGCTAGAGTTGTGAGAAGTAAAGCAGAGACATAAATTAGTCATAAGAAAGATGAAAGAGGGAGTATACAACATACACAATTGACATGAAGACACCTACATAGTAGAGATGTAAGTGATAGATAGACACTTTGGCATTTTTGTCAAAGAGGGAGAAGATTCAATTAAAAAATGGAGTGATATAGCACTAAAGGGAGAAGATTCAATGAAACATGAGGGAGAAATATAAAAAAGATTCAGAGGGAGTAATTGAGTAAGTGGTCAGGCAAGGCAAAATTTGTGAATCAAAATGAAGCTAAGGATGTTAATAAAATTCTAATGTAGAGGAATTTTTTTTGGATTCTTTGGTAAATCATGTGCTATTCATATGGTGTTGTCATCAATGCCAAAGAGGGAGATTGTTAGAAACTAAATTGAAATAATTGTTATATTGTCATTGATGTCAAACCTTAACTGGTAAGAAAGTTTCTATCTATGATAGTACCATATCTTTTGATTGATGAAGAGGATTTCAAAATAGGAGATAACAATATGACCTAAAGAAAGGTTGAGTTATGTGATACTTCAATGGGTACTTTATTAGTTGGTACATTGACAAGGTAATGATTTGTTTATCCAAGTGATGTTAAGCCGAGTGATGTTAGTATCGACCGAGCGCTCGTATATGTTGAGTAAATCTAATGTTGACCAAACATCATTAACCAATGAGCATCAAAAAATTACCAAGCATAGTCAGTGTTTTTTGAGAAAGATAGTTTGTAGTGATGATTGAGATATGCAGTGATGACCAAGGAGATGAACATAATATTGACCGAGTGTCAGTAATTTACATTTGGAGAAAGAATTGAGAATCCCAGATGACATAGTTGAATTATTGGGATATGTAAAATGTATTAACATTATTAATGAATTGTATAGAGAATTTAATGCATGGTAAATCATTTTGTTATGAGGATTTAAGAATTGTATCTAGAGGAAAAGGTGAAGAACATAGTGATGGAAGGATTCGATGAATCTAACCTGAACCTAATATTTATGGAAGAGATTAAGTAGCAAAAGATTGATCTACTTGATCAAAGAGGTATAAAGGAAACCTAATTGTGAGGTTATAGAGGATGAAGAAGAGCTTGATGTTATTGAATGATAAGTCTAAGTAGAAGGTTGAAGGTGAAACTGTGAAGGAGCTGAATAGAGTTGTGATTGCATGAAGAAAATTTGGAGCATATCAGAGATGGAGATAAAAATGGAGATCAGTCAGTAAATCAACATATATGTGCAAAGTGGATCTGTATTTGCAAAGTGATTTGTATATATTTTAGATCAAAAAGTATTGTTACGTTCTAACCATTGTATGATCAAAATCCTTTAATCAAGGTTGACCTAACAGTCATTGTGTAAATCCTTTAATCAAGGTGACATTTTATTAGGATGTTCTTAATCCCTCTTTAACCAAGCCACTTTTGATAGAGTGATTAAATCCTTTAATGGGGTCACACCTAATAGTGTGTATGTAAACCTTTGATGAGGTTGGATTTTCAAAGAGCTCACTTCAAAAGAGTGAAAATCAGTAGCATGTTACAAAGTGGTTTTTCCCAGATTGGGTTTCCACTATAAATCCTATTATTATAATTGTGTGAATGATTTTGATGTGGATATTGTTGAAATTTTTATATTCTGCAAGTTAATTACTTTTGGATAGTGGACTGCATGTTATATGTTTTTGATATCTCGTATAGAGACCGACTTGAATTGTTCATTAGATGTGAGTTTATTCAAGTGCTAGAAAGTTCAATTGGTACATCAGGACCTGAGAAAAACTGATTCACCCCTGCCTCCCCCCCCCCCCACCCCCTCTCTATTGTTATAAATAATTCTAACATTATCTACAATCAAATCACTATACACTTCATTATGAAAGGATTTGATGTTTATGTACTTACATGATTTTATGTCTACATGCTTAGATTGCATTTACTTGTAATGGGTTATTTTCCCTTTTAAAACACTATTTTGTTCTTTATAGATACAACTAACTATCAAGGACATATCATGTTACTAAATTTCCTATATCTAGATATTAGACAATTACATAAGCTCATAAAGACTCATCTTATGAAGAATACATACATAAAAAGGTGAAAACACGTTATCATTTTTTGATAAGGACCATTACAATATTCTTTGAGTCTTTGACTATTTACTTTATATGAATTCTTTTGAGTGCTACATAGTTTGAGATTTAAGTCACTATAAGACTTAAATTCATCTCAAATTGGAGGAAATTTAATAGTAAAAACTACATATCTATACCATTTCCCATTTACTTTTGACTACTTTGGATATAATACTTTGATACAAACATTTTAACATGTAGCATAATATTGTGCAAATTCAAGTTGTGTGCCCTAATCTATCCACCTCTCTTAGTACACATATTTCTATACACCTACCACATAACCCCTTCCCATGATCCCCTGATATGTTTGTCATGTCCACTTATTTATTGCTCTCATGTTTACATTATCCACTATGTTTTGGCCCTTCATATCTCAATACTAGTTTGAGATTGCAAGGTTGTGTACTCAATTACAAACTTAGCCCATCCTAATATAAATTTTATAATTCAAACTTAAATATTTTCAAATTTAAATTTCTTATTAAAAATAAGTAAGTACAAGTTTATGTGACATGTTTTTGTATCCTTGTATTTAAAGACATTAATCCATTTGTTTTAATCATTAAATAATAAAGAAATTAAATGAATTTATATGTACACAGTTCAATGTGTTCTCTAAAAAAGGTTAGCTCTATAAAATTATTAAATAGAGATATTTACATGACTAAAAATTGTTGTTTTTTAAATTCTAAATTTTAATTTGGATGATAGCTCTTTGTAACCTCATAACAATGTTGTAAGGTATTTTTAAATATTAGTAGGTGCCCAAATATTTTAAAGAATATTAAGGATAATTAATAAATGTACCTCAAACGAATTGAAGTACTATACAAGTCATAGAAGTCAATTCACAAGCATACAAAAAAATTACAATCTAGAATTCATCCTTACAATACAAAAAATAGATTCCCAAAGCAACCACAAATTACATATTATAACTTTATTTAATCTAAATCTTATTCATTTATTTGGACATTCATAATTATCAAATCCAATTGATATATAGACTATATATTTCAATTTAGAAACTCAAAATTTTTAATTGTCAATTAGTCAAAGTTATTTATATATATACTGAATAGTTCTTTTCATATTGTTTTTAAACTTAATGTTTAGTAATTACAATTAATTTATTTATCTAATTATATGGATGTTCAAAGTGGACTATGATTTCTATGTGAAGACTTCCCTCCATTTAAGAAGGTAAGCAAAATTAGTTCATCATAAGCATAAGAGTGATAGTAGATGACCAAGTATACAATATGTTATTCATTCATAGCTTATTGTATAATTTTACATTGTTTAGATAAAATTATTTTTCCTTCTAACAATATTATTGAATTAAAAGACATTATTATCATCTTTATCTTCAATTCTTTTTTTAGATGAATAATTTTAGTTACTCTAAATTAAATTTTTGAATTATAAATATTTTACTAGTATTAAAACATTCATATCATTTTGCTAGCAGTGATATGTTGTGATGGTTATGTTGTATTATAGATTTTCAAATCATCCATATCATTTTTATTTTATTTTTTAATACATAATATTAATCATCTATATATGTAAAATTATATTGAAAATTTATCCAATTTCACCTTAAAACTAAAGTACTGTTAAAATTTATATAGTTAAGTAGAAGCAATTTTAACAATTTCATGTCTTCAGAAAAATTTCTCAATTAATATTTGAAATAGTTATAAACATAATTATGTTCTCTCTTAAAATATATACTATTAAACTGTTATTGCATAGATGCATTCTAATAGAGAAGAAAGTTTTAATAGCTAAAAGTATTAACAAATGTTATATTTGGTTTTCATAAGATAACAAGAAATATAGAAATTTTTAGAATTGAGGAAAGCCTGCACTCTTACCAATTGAAGGATCGATGTCTCTCTGAAATTCATTTGGGCGACTTTCAACACTGGTCGTAGCTTTTGGTACTTTCATTAATAAAAACTTATCCAAGTCCATGAACAATGATTTTCGAGTGAAGACTCACCACGATTTGATAATAACTAATGACTAAATTAAATAAATAAAATTCATGAAATGAATTAAATAGATTGTTATCAAAATTTTGGGAACCACTACTAATTAATATAACTATTATATTTTCTAAAAGCACAGTTAAGACTTAATATAAACCTGAAAGTAATTTCAGATATAAACAATATTTTTTTAACATAAAATTGTAATGGATTAACAATTTATTAGAAATGTAAATTAATTTTCAGTGAGTTCTAGTTATAAAAAAGTGAATTTAGTAATAGCTACGTATGCTTGCTAAAGATATTAAGCTTGCTCCAGAGACATCCAAGACATTGCAAATCTATGCATCAATGTACTAATAAATCTTTGGAATGTAGAGTTAAGCTTGCATTTTTAACAACCCCTAAGGTCTTAACTGAAGAACGATCAAGTTGAACAACTCCTTTCTCAAGGGTTGATACTTTAAATTTAAAAAATCAACAATTTTCTTAGGCATAACAGTGTTGGTTGCACCACTATCTACCATATAGTTGTGCACTAGATTATTCCCAATGATCAAAGAAACATAGAAAGGAGGAGGTTTTGTATTTTCTGGTTTCTTACCTTTCTTTTATGTTGTTCTTTTCACATTTGCAGGCATCTTTTCTTCCTTATCTGTTGATTATTTCAAGTCAGATTGTTTCAGATTTGTGGTCTTTTTACCTTCTTGTACTACTGGTTATTAAACTTTTGTAGCCTTGTTTCCTTCCATAACTATTGTTTCAACCTTAGAAGACTCCTTACCTTCCTTTAATGTTCTTTCCTGCACCTTAGAAGGCTCTAAATTAGCCATAACAACCCTAGAAGGATGCTGGACAGCCTGTTGTAAACTTGATGACAACACGGACAACCCTTCTTTTAATATCTCTGCCTATCTTGGGATAGCTAAGGTTTCCCACATAGACATAGTTATATTTACCTTACTCATGCTATCAACAATATTATATGGAACAAAAAATTGTACCTTTTAAGGAGATTTAAGAGCACTCTGATTAGCATAGCTCTGATTTTGATCTTTATTTGTAGAAGAAGAGGGCCCCTTTAAAATTGAAACTAGTGTAGAAGGGACATTATGAGCTGATTGCTCTGATTCTAGAGCTCTCTTCTTGGCTCTGGTATTTGCTGAAATAGGGGAATCATCACTTACCCCACATAATTCATCTTCTTGCCAATTCAGAAAACTAGTATCTGGGATCTCTTGATCCGATTGTTGTGGGATCTCCTCAATGGGCACATTCTATTGTGAATTCATTGAATTTTGTACCATAAGAGCCCGATTAAGCACTCCATTGGAACATGTTGCCTGATTATGAGATTCATTACATGGAAAACACCATTCAGTAGAAATGTTATTTTGGTTGGGAACTATATCCCTAATAGCATTAAGGGGTGTAGGATTATAAGGTCTATAAGGCCTCTGATTCCAATTGTTCCTATTTGCATTTTTATTTCCTTGGAATTGCTATTTATTCCCCTAAAAATGGGATTGATTAGGATATTGGGATTGGGGACCAGTAAATTGATTTTGAGCAATAGGGTTTATGTGTGCTTGGTTCCTTTTAAGGCTCACTAGTTCATTATCAAAGGTCTACAATAAGCTTTCTATTTTTTGTTGGCTATCTTTTATACTTTGCAACTAATTAAGAGGGGCAACAAAAACTACCTCTGGGCTTTTAAATGATGGGACAACAGAAATCGGTGGAACTATCAATGGCATATTAGACTGAATACTAGGAAAGAAAGGCATAGGTGGGCTGGGAGCTATTTTTCCCACCTGAATGAGACTATTTTCTACCCTAATAGAAATATCAAAAGCTTAAGGTAAAGATATACCTCCCATAGATTGTATCATAACTAAGGTATCACTATTCAAACACTTAAGATAATACAAGAATGCATACTCAGTAGAGGGTCTTACTGTAGCAAGGATCATATTCCAAGTCTTCTGGAAATGAAGATTGAAATCACTCATCTCCTCTTGTGGAGCCCTTTTTATAGTCGTCAATTGCTGCACCAAAGATAAATTGTCAGATTTGTCCTAAAAGAATTTAGACAATCTCTCACCCAATTCATCCCAAGTAGCAATAGATTCCACCAAAAGAGTCCTGAACCATTCTAGTGCTTTACCCTTTATTGATGTGAAACTAATAGCTTCAAAGCTATATCCTCCTCCGTAATGTGATGAACATTGCAAAGAGTTGCAACATCTCTAGTATGCTCTATGGAAGTTTTCTGTGCTTCTCCCATGAATGATGGAAACCCTTTCAAAGTTGCCGATGGAATGTTGTTATGATTAGCAATCCTTAAAGGAATACCCTAATTAAAAGGCACAAATGTTAGACTCATTTCCATTGTTGAAAGTGTTGTATTGGAACTACATGGTAGTGACTGATCTACCTTAGGTGACTATTCAAGAACAACTTTGCTTTGAGAATCTCTGAGATCTTCAAAAACTTCCTGGTATGAATAAGGAAATTTAGTGTGGTAAGAGGGAGGAGCTAAACTTATTTTAAATTTTAACTTCCTTGGTCTCCCTAGTCTCCTACCTCTTTGAATAGGCTTAACAAAAATCTCTCTAGGACCTCTAGGTTTTCTTTGCATAGTTCTTACTCTACTAGTAAAAAAAAACTATAAATATTCAAACTCCTTAACACTCCTTGTTTGGATTCGATTCATGTATCACAAGGTCCCACCGGACATGCCAAAAAATATTTAGGTTTTAAAATACCACTCCAACTCAGGCATTAGGGCTTAATAGTAATTTATCCTAACAATGGAAACCTTCTCGAGTTGTGGGTGGACTCTGATTAAGAAGGAATCTCTAGATTCTAGGCTGGTTCCTATTTGATCTAGAAATATCACCTCCTGACTGAAAACTTATGTGGAAAAAGGGATTTAAGGAATTGAAAATTGAAACAAGAATGGGGTGATACACCAAAATTTAACTCAGACTTTTCTTGAAAACTAAAATAGTAATCACAATTCATATATCAAAAGGATTGACGCTTTGAATCACTGATCAATGTATAGGTTAATTTAGGCCTTACTACTAGGGTATAGACCACAAATAGCTCAATCTATTTACAAACATACATATTCTGCATAAGGCTTGAACTTTGCTCACCTAGAGGAGGAATAGGAAATCATTCACTTCTCCTAGGTACCAAAATGAATTAACACTTATGAAGAATGATGAAACAAGATTAGAATCAATATTCAAAATATGAGGAAAAATGGATCATCTGCTTTATTATCCTCCAAAATCTGACATGTAGGTTACAAAATAAGAGCTCAAAGCATCAAGGAACAAAATTGCTCACTTTTATCTTTCTCTCCCCAATCTCAAACCCCTTAAACTGATTCCCAAAATTAATTTTATAACCCCCCTATTCCTCAAATTTGAAAATTTAAAGTCCTTATTATTAGCCCTAATTTGGCCTTAATTTATGCCAAAAGCCCAAGACCTAAGCCTATGAAAATGCCACATGGTATACCATAAATGTTGGTTTTTCAATAAGGATAAAAATCCTTTTACAATATTGACCAACATTTATTAAAGCTAAATTGAATAACCTTCAAAATAAACCTAAGTCTAAGCCTTCTTTGCAAAGCTATAAAAGGGTCAACATGACAACTTTAAATATCTTGCACACTTAGAAAATAACAAAGGCTTGCTGGAAAGTTGGAGTTCGAGCTCTACATGAAGTACTGGCAGGAATTAATGGAATTTAATGTGGCTGTCAGCCCGGATTTCAAACTCTCAAAACTCTTCTCTATCCTTGAATTTTACATTTCTTCTGGATTTGTGTTTGAGAAATTATAGGGGAAAAATCATAATTCTATAGCGAAGCTCTACAAAAAAATGGCATCATCCTCGGTTTGAACTGGTATTCTAAAGGCATACCATGTTTTTGAATGTCTCTAGCATGGTGTAAACTGATTCTAAACTGAAGTTGTATCATCTATGCACTGGGGCCTTTCTCCTTTATGTGATCTTGGGGATCACTCGCATAATTTGAGGCCTTGTTATGAATTTAGACTCGAGATGTGAAGCTCAACTATGCAGCTCGGTATGTGACTTGGCTCGGACTAGGTTGTAACTGGTATTATGACTTTGAGTTGGGCATTGGTTTTGACTTTGAATGGGCTCTTCTATGCATGATTGAGGACATCTATCATCAGGTAGACTTTTATCTTAAGGGCCACGCTGAAGCTGGGATTGAAAACACACAAGCTTCAAATTTGGTTGTGACTAAAACTTTCATTCATAGCTTTAGATCGAGCTCTAAGCTCAATCTAGAGTCTACTCAGTGATTGAGGGTTTCAGTATGAGTAACTTATGATGCAAATTTTAAAAGTTCTCTCACATTGCATTCATTTCCACTGTCGGGTTCTCCTTTTCTGTGATCTTGGAGATCATTGGCATGATCTCAGGCTTTGGTTTTGAGTTTAACTCAAGGTTTAAGGCTTGGTTTATATTTTCTAAAGCTCAGCATGAGGCTCAGCCTGTGACTTGGCTTTGAGATTGAAAAGCATTTGGAACTGGTTTGTCATTAAGGCACGACCTTGAACTGATAGTTCACAGGTTGTGAACTTGACTCATAGCTAGATTTTTTGGTTAATCATTTGGCATAAAACCCGAGCATGAAGCTCAACATGAAAAACTACATGGAAATCAAGCTTTTGGTGGTAAGCTCGAGCCCAGACTCAAACATGAGCTCTTCCATGTACATTGAAATATCTGATAGCCTTTGCTAAGGCTCAACCCATGACTGTGATTTGGGCTCTTCTCTAGCCATGAATCTCAAGCTAAGGCCTTGACCTAAACTTGATCTCCTGAGGTCATTAAAACTTGACTACAACTGGTCTTGTAACTATTGATGGTAAGCTCGACCTCCTTTTTCTTGGCATAACCTTGCATAATGTTTAGCTTCTTTTTTTTATTTGGGTTTTTCTCTCTAACGGTGCTTGACTAAGTTATCACTCCATTATAGTAGTGAACACATATTTGAAATATGGGTTTATGAACTCCTTTGGAAATAATGACTAGAACTTGAGCCTTAAAGCTCGACTGTAATCTTGAGACCCCTACAATAAAAACTCAGTCTAAAAGATAAGTACAAATTTCTCTTTTTATTGCTTTATCTATTCAATCTGTAACTATTTTTCTTTGACTCGAACATTGAATCTTTAAGCCTAGCAGTTGTTGTAGACATAAGTAGTGTATTCTACCCTAAGGTTCACTAGTTTGTTGTTTTATTGTTGACATGGACTATGTTTGTGATCTTTATCGATCATTATTATTCTTCTCAGCTCCACTGATGATAGTGGCCATTACCTTAGCTTCATTTGTGTAAACCACCATGCTTAGTCATAGTTACTTCCTCTTTTTCTTACAGTCATTCTGTTTCATTTTACTACACATGGCCCTTTAAGATACTGGTTGAAGATGCTAGATTATCACCAATACTTAGCAAATGCATACTCTTCCTCTGATGCTGAATATGAATATTTACCAAAAGAAATACAATGAGATGAAAAAATGTTTATTTATTTATCTAATAAGTTTGAGCACGGGCTCATGACATTCAAAGACATCAGAATGAAATTTGATGGAGTTCGAGCATGCACTCATGACATCCATCAAATACATACTGTAAACATTTTATGATACTTTGAGGCACAATTCTGTAGGATTCCTTCTTTTAAACAACAACATTATTGCATATGATCAATTCTTGTTCAATATTTTGAATTCAGCAATATCATGAATATGGAACTTCAATATTATGTATTACCAGTGACTATGTTGCTGGATCCTGGTACTTGAACATGACTATTCTGTTGAAATATGGAACTTGTGAACTCACTATTATTGAAGCACATATTGCAACATCTTTTAGGGAACTTTACACTGCAACATTCTCTTATGACTGTGATGTGAAAACCAGTCATCTTTGAGCACTGTAATTCATTATGTTAAGCTTTAAAAACAACATCACTCTAATGTTGTTATGTTAGTGAACATGATAAATAGTTCAGTTTATGAAAATGCCAAAAAATGATGGCACTTATAAATCAATATTTAGGTTATTGTGTTCACTAATCTAACAAGATCCCGCTGATTCTGAAAAAGGTTTCTCAGTTAAAAATACTAAGTCCCTTTCATTCAAATATTTGGTTTTAAATATAAGAACAACATACATAAGAATGACTATTAATAGTAAAAGGTTTCATGTCTGAAACAAGTCCCTTTAATACTATCTTTCCTTTAGTGAACATTTCCTTATTGCATTGGAATACTAGATTGATATGCAGCTTTGAAAAATTGATTGTTGTGTGATGTTTTTGTTTCATGCATTCCTTAGATCCAATTAGATCTTACATCCTTTTCTCTATCATGATGCAGGATAACCCTAAACACTCCTAGAATGAAGACCTAGACAATGGACCTGAGACCTTGGAGACCTAACACCTAGGACCTAACAGACAACTAGCTAACAACACAAAGATGACAAAGGCAGTGCATGGGACCCCTACTTCACACTTATATCATGCTTTCTATTCTACAAAATTTTTTTTTTTTTTGACATTAAATATGAAATGTGAAAGAACACTTGTATACTACATTCAATTTAAATGCACAATGTAATGATCAACTTTGTGAATTTGGAAATTTGAAATGTGATCAATACTTAGAGTACAATAATGGAATTTGATAGTGAATGCAATAATGAAATGTTAATTATCGTTACCTAAAAGATAGTGTTAATTGTACCCTAAAATGCAATCTTTTCCTATTTGTGTTTATTCTTATGTATGGTGTAATTCTGGGTAATAATAATATTGTGCAAATTCAAGTTGTGTACCCTAATCTATTCACCTGTCTTAGTACACATATTTTTATGCACCCACCACTTAACCCCTTCCCATGATCCCCTTATATGTTTGTCATGTCCTCTTATTTATTGCTCTCAATTTTACATTATCCACTATGTTCTAGCCCTTCATATCTCAATACTAGTTTGATATTGCAAGGTTATGTACTCAATGACAAACATAGCTCATCCTAATATAGATTTTATAATTCAAATTTAAATATTTTCAACTTTAAATTTCTTATTAAAAATAAGTAAGTGCAAGTTTATGTGATATGTTTTTGTATCTTTGTATTTAAAGACATTAATGCATTCATTTTAATCATTAAATAATAAAGAAATTAATTTATATGTACACAGTTCAGTGTATTCTCTAAAAAAGGATAGCTCTTGATAAAATTATTATAGAGACATTTACATGACTAAAAATTGTTGTTTTTTAAATTCTAAATTTTAATTTAGATGATAGCTCTTTGTAACCTCATTACAAGCGTAAGAGTGTTAGTAGATGACCAAGTAGACAATATGTTATTCATTCATAGCTTATTGTAAAAATTTACATTGTTTAGATAAAATTATTTGTCCTTCTAACAGTATTATGGAATTAAAAGACATTTTTATCATCTTTATCTTTAATTCTTTTTATTCATAAATAATTTCAATTACTCTAAATTAAATTTTTGAATTTTTGAATTATTAATATTTTACTAGTATTAAAACATTCATATCGTTTTGCTAGTAGTGATATATTGTGTTGGTTAAGTTATATTATAGATTTTCAAATCATCCATATCATTTTTACTTTGTTTTTTAATACATAATATTAATCATCTATGTATTTAAAAGTATATTGAAAATTTATCCAATTTCACCTTAAAATTGAAGTAGTGTTGAAATTTATGTAGTTAAGTAGAAGCAATTTTAACAATTTCATGTCTTCAGAAAAATTTCTCAATTAATATTTGAAATAGTTATAAACATAATTCTTTTCTCTCTTAAAATATATACTATTAAACTGTTATTGTATGGATGCATTCTGATGGAGAAGAAAGTTTTAACAGTTAAAAGTATTAACAAAAGTTAGATTTGGTTTGTATTAGTAATTTACATTTGGAGAAAGAATTGAGAATCGCAAACGACATAGTTGAATTATTAGGATATGCCAAATGATTTGACATTATTAATAAATTGTATGGAGCATTTAATGCATGGTAAATCATTTTCTTATGAGGAGTAAAGAATTGTATCTAGAGGAGAATATGAAGAGCATAATGCTGGAAGGATTCGTTAAATCTAACCTGAACCTAAGACCTATGAAGGAAATTGAATGGAAAAAAATTGATCTACCTGATCAAAGAGGTATAAAGGAAGCCTAATTGTGAGGTTATAGAGGATGAAGAAGAGGTTGATGATATTGAATGACAAGTCTAAGCAGAAGGGTGAAGGTGAAACTGTGAAGGAGCTAAATAGAGTTGTGAATGCTTGAAGCGAATTCCAAGCAGATCAGAGATGGAGATGGAAATGGAGATCAGTCAGTAAATCAACATATATGTACGAAGTGGATTTGTATTTGCAAAGTGAGTTGTATATTTTTTAGATCAGAAACTATTGTTACTTTCTAACCATTGTATCAGTCTAAATCCTTTAATCAAGGCTGACCTAACAGTCATAGTATAAATCATGTAATCAAGGTGACATTCTAATAGGATGTTCTTAAGCCCTCTAACCAAACCACTTTTGACAAAGTGATTAAATCCTTTAACGGGGTCACACCTAATAGTGTGTATGTAAATCTTTGATAGGGTTGCCTTTTCACAGAGCTCACTTTGATAGGATTTGATGTTTATGTACTTACATGATTTTATGTCTATATACTTAGATTGCATTTACTTGTAATGGGTTATTTTCCTTTTTAAAAGACTATTTTGTTCTTTATAGATACAACTAACTATCAAGGACATATCATGTTACTAAGTTTCCTATAGCTAGATATTAGATAATTATATAAGCTCATAAAGATTCATCTTATGAAGAATACATACATAAAAAGGGGAAAACACTTTCTAGAAATGACCATTACAATATTCTTTGAGTCTTTGACTATTTACTTTATATGAATTCTTGTGAGTGCTACATAGTTTGCGATGCAAGTGAATATAAGACTTAAATTCATCTCAAATTGGAGGAAATTTATTAGTAAAATCTACATATCTATACCATTTCCCATTTACTTTTGACTACTTTGGATATAATACTTTGATACAAACATATTAACATGTAGCATAATATTGTGCAAATTCAAGTTGTGTGGCCTATTTATCCACCTCTCTTAGTACACACATTTCTATGCACCTACCACTTAACCCCTTCCAATGATCCCCTTATATGTTTGTCATGTCCACTTATTTATTGCTCTCATGTTTCAATCATCCGCTATGTTTTGACCCTTCATATCTCAATACTAGTTTGAGATTGCAAGGTTTTGTACTCAATTACAAAGTTATCCCATCCTAATATAAATTTTAGAATTCAAATTTAAATATTTTCAACTTTAAATTTCTTATTAAAAATAACTAAGTACAAGTTTATGTTATATGTTTTTGTATCCTTGTATTTAAAGACATTAATGCATTCATTTTAATCAATAAATAATAAATTAATTAAATTAATTTATATGTACACAATTCAATGTGTTCTCTAAAAAAGGCTAGCTCTATAAAATTATTATAGTGATATTTACATGACTAAAAAATGTTGTTTTTTAAATTCTAAATTTTAATTTGGATCATAGCTCTTTGTAACCTCATAACAATGTTGTAAGGTATTTTTAAATACTATTAAGTGTCCAAATATTTCAAAGAATGTCAAGAATAAATAATAAATATACCTCAAACAAATTGAAGTACTATACAAGTCATAGAAGTCAATTCACAAGCATACAAAAAAATTTACAATCTAGAATTCATCCTTACAGTACAAAAAATAGATTCCCAAAGCAACCACAAATTCCATGAACAATGATTTTCGGGTGAAGACTCACCACGATTTGAGAACAACTACTGATTAAAATAAATAAATAAAATTCATGAAACAAATTAAATAGATTGTTATCCAAATTTTGAGAACCACTACTAATTAAAATAACTATTATATTTTCTAAGCCCACAGTTAAGACTTAATATAAACCTGAAAGTAATTTCAGATATAGACAATATTTTTTTAATATGAAATTGTAATGGATTAACAATTTATCAGAAACGTAAATTAATTTTTAGTGAGTTCTACTTATAAAAAACTGGATTTAGTCGTAGCTACGTATGTTTGTTAAAGATATTAAGGTTCCTCATGAGACATCCAAGACATTGAAAATCTGTGCATCAATGTACTGATTAATCTTTGGTCTGGCCTGCAACTGATTTCTTAGATGGGGATTAAGCGATGAACTTTCTTATACAGATTTTGACGTACAGAAAACAAATTTAAATTTGTTAAAGATGTTAACGTAAATTAATAGACATGACCCTTGATCTTGTCCCGAGAGATACGATGGCTAGTATTTATTAAGCAATGATCACTAATATTTTGGCATCCATGTTATTCTTCAAGGAACAAGGGGCCGAACATTTAGAACAGAGAAGCAAAATGAGCACACTTAAAAGCACCCCCTCCATTCGTAAAAGTTTGAACTATACGGGAAAAATGCTGGATCCTCGTCCTCGTCTTGAATGGCGACGAAAATCTCCCCTTCCCCAAAATAACAATAACGATCACAATTCTGTAACTGCAGAAAATAATCCTGCAACCCAAGATAAAATGTTAGATCCTCCTGAATGGCAACAAAAATGTTCTATTCCCCAAACTAATATTCCGGGTGTCACTTCTGTAACTCCAAAAAATACTCCTAATGGTATTCTTGGCCCTGCACCCCCTTCTCGAAAGACACCCAAGTCTATGATTTCTGGACCTAGATCTAGGATGGACAAAACATTTAGTAGCGTATCTTCTGGGTATCTTCTTCCTTCGGAGAAGACTATGCAAGAATTGTATGTTACTTTTGTTCAATACATGAATTCTGAAGAAGTAGACTTCATGCCAAGTCTAATGTTTCAAGTAGAGGAAGCTCATTGGCACTATGAGCACAATATAAGAGTTCAAAATCCTCGTCTCAAGTCATTTCGCTTAAGGGACTTCACCTATCATTTCTTTAATAGTTGTGAACCATTTAAAACAATCCATGCTAGCCGTGTAGATGCTATAGTTGAAGAATTCATCGAATTTAAGAAATCTATTCCAGTTACAGGCTCAATAATTTTGGACGAGTCCAATGAAAGGTGTTTGCTTGTGAAGGGCTGGAAGTGTGGTTCTTGGGGTTTCCCTAGGGGAAAGAGGCAGTATCCAGATGAAAAAGACCACGTGTGCTATTAGAGAATCAATGGAAGAGGTAGGATATGATATAAGTCCATTTCTGAATGTCAATGATGTTATTAAATATTTTGAAGAGAAAAAATGAGTGGTTTTGTACATTATCAAAGGAGTGAATGAGAGATATCCTTTTGAACCAAGGACCAAGAAGGAAATCAGTGAAATTGCGTGGCATCCATTCCGAATCATGGAAGAAATACACAAAAATTACTTTATGGTTCGCCCATTTCTAGAAAGCTTGAAGAAGTGGATTAAAAGAAATTGTGTTCACTCATCTAACACAGCATTGAGCGAAACTCGTGAGATATGCACTATTTGGAAAGCTGATAAACAAAAAATTAATTCGACTCCAAGAAGGATTTCAGTAACACCCAACACCTTTCAAATGGGTCCTTCAACTCCTGGTAGAGAGGTTCAAAATAGTATCCCTAGTTGTGCTCAAAAGTGACTCCACTCCTACCTAGAGAAAAAGTAATTTCAATAAATCTCCTTATCCTAATAGTTCTCCTTGTTCAAGTAGATCAAGTTATTCTAAAGCCAACTCTCATTTCAAAAATTCTTACTAATATATAAAATTTTAAGACCTATAGAACAAACAAAAATAATTGTAATTTTTTAAATGATTAACATTAACTAATGCTATAATCAGAACTATCCGTTGTTCAAGAAATGCTGAATATGGATGCCTACTTAAGTCTTTCAGGTGAACAATGATATTTAAATGATTTGATTCTTCATAAAGTGCTCTTTCTTGCTCAAAACAGTTTATAGTTAAATAGTAGATCTGAATAAAGGTCTAAAATCTCCTTGCTTTTATCCTCCTTAACTGAATTGGTATCTCTTCACTGCTCAAAATCTTATTTGAGCACCAAAATTGTAGCCTTTTATCATGGTAAATTTAAAATCACCAATCGGTTATCCATATTTGTCTTAAGCTAATTGACATTCAAGCTAGATTATAGTTCTTTAAAAATTTGAAAAAATCATGAGGAGAAATAGATGAGTTCTTATTGGCCAAACCCAGTATTTTAACCAATTGGTACTCAGTCTCAGCAAGGAAAGCTTCAAAAAGATATTAGCTCCATCATTTTGTAGTGATTTGAACTGCAGACTACTTCAGCCTGCATACTTTCATCAAAAGAAATAATATAATTTCACATATCCCATAATGTCTTAGTTCACCCAGTCAACCTTCTCAAATACATAGAAAGACAGGTGGACACTGATAAAATAACTTATTTCATTGTTTTCAAAAAATTTAATTAAGTCAATTTTTAAAAAACTAAAGGACATTAACAACAACTTGATTTCTATGCAATGGTGACCAAGTAGATTTCCTTGATATTCTTGCTGATAATGAATCTAGTATATGCATAAGAGTGATAATACCTTTAGACAATGATTATGCCTCATTGTAAAATTTTATGTTCTTATAGATAGATCGTAGAAAAGATATATATAAATTATTTCTACATAAATTTTAAAGTATAAAGATTCCCCCTTTCTTTCTATATATATAAATTATCTATTTATTTTTATAAAAAAATTTGAATAGTAAAAAATTGACTAATCTTAATTATCTTATTTGACCTATGTAACTCGAAATAATGTCAGAATTAATGAGTTTAAGTAGAGGCTAAGTAGAGTGGTGTTCACAAATTCACATTGGTGTTGGAAAAAATTCAATAAAATATAGAAATAGCATAGTGAATGTTTAATTAAAGAGGCATGGACATGATATGGCAAATGGATATGGAGCCACCACAATGCATTGGCTCCATAAGTGTATACAATATGGGTTCAAAACTTGCATAGAGAAAAGAATTGACAAGGAGAGAATGGTGTGAAGAGGAGAGCGAGTGATTGGAGGGGCAACTTGGGGGAGAAAATGAAAAGGGAAAGAGAAAATTTAAGGGTGTGGCCACATTAGTTTGGTGGAAGCACAAAACTATTTTGACCACATGAAGGCCAAGACATCATCTCATAGAGTAGGATTTGTGCAATATACAGAAGACACAAATATACTCATCACATAGGTTCATTATTTCTTGATATTTAATTGAACTCATTTAGTTTATAATTGCCTATGTATTTTTACCTAGAGATAAACTTGGGACCTTTGTAAGATGGCATGAACATTCATAAAGGAATAAAAGAAAGGAGTTTCACCAATGATGTAGCTACAACTTATTTTGTAGGCATGTGTTCAAAACAAGGAAGTATAAATATAGCATGTGAATTATTTGACAAAATGCCTAAACGAAATATGGTTTCACATAATACAATGATTATGGGATATGCACAATTTGGAGTTGTTTACAAGGCTTTAGAAACTTTCAATAAAATACATTTGATGAGTGGAAAGATAGTCTCCACAACATGTTTTAGCATACTCCTTCCTAAAAGCCCAATTAAGAGATTATTATTTTCTATGTGAAATAATAATAGTTTATCCAAATTAATAATGGAATTTTTAGTTCATTTATACTTGTCAAAAATGGTCAACTAAATGATGAGTGTTGAGTAAGAGATTAACTCTTTTATTTAAGATACATTTTGATAAATTCATTGAAAGTTTGTGTACTTATGATCATTTATGAATATCATTATTGATCTACCATATATTGATCCTGATTATATAAAATAATTGTAATATTTATAGTGGGATCAAGAACAATATTAGTTAGGATGGTACCTAAGTAAGGTCAAAGTCATTTTAAAATAGTGAAATATTAATATATCAATGTCAATTTAATGATGTAGTAGGTAGAAAAATATCATGTTATACACATAACACACTATTTTATTAATCAAGGTTATTGCTTATGTTTATTCTAGGTTCCCCAAATTATTAATGTATAAATGTAGAAGTGATAAAATAATTATGCATCACTGTATGCTAGGTCTTTAATTGCAATTTTACTTAGTTGCAACCCCAGATTTTTAACATGTTCCTACACTTGAGGGACAAATTAATCTATTGGCTATCTCTCCATTGCACAAGTTTCATTTGATAAATCTACTAAATTCATCAACACGAAAAAAGTTCATGCAAGATTAAGAAAAGAAAACCACTTTCATGTGGAAGATGTAGTAAAGACAATTAATATGTATTTATTGAAATCAGATATTCATAATTCCTTACCTCCATAATAACAATTATGAAATTATTGACAAAGTCTTTCATTGTTCATTCTAAACATATTAAAAGAAAAATAGAAGAGGAAGTAATGAGAAAATTCAACAAAAGATTGGTTGAAGTTCTTTACAACTGTGCAAAGGCACACAACACTTTAAAGATAAATTTGAAGAACTTCAAGAGAAATATTGATGATGTTTCTACTATGTACCAATTTTTTCTAAGGTGGCTAGAATCCACAAAGAATATCAAAACTTGAATTGACTCAATAGAGTCACAATGTTTTCTTTTATCAAGTACATATGACCTAGGAAATGGTAAGGATGACTCTATTAGGGCACAAATAGTATAAATTTGTGAGAAATTATCCTTTTTTGCAAATACAAAGAGAGAAAATTAAAAAAAAAGTTATATTTGTTAGTAGAAACTATGGACTTGAGGTTGGCCCCATTCCCCATCATCTTGGAAGAATTAGCGCATGCAAAGAACAAAATTGAAATCACAGACAACATTATCTTTTCTAAGGACTTATATTTATAATTTGAATTCTTTTTGAATTTAATTATCTCCTATACAATGGCTAGATGGGAAAATAAGCTATCATATTCAAGGTGACATATGAAAACATTACGCCTTCAAAGAAGGCTTGATAAGAAAATTTTGTATTTTTTTTCCTTTTGTAGTTTTGATGTAGAATTGAAGATTTTTCAACAAAGCCTGAGTTTTTGTGGTATCTATCTAAGCGGAAGCATCTTCACTTAATGAACATTGATAGGGAGAATATGTATAGTCTTTTTTTGTATGTACAAAATAATTTTGATATTTTATCATTTCTGCTTGATTTCAAAGTGGGAGAGATACTAGATTGTCCCATTCTTATATGCAAAATATACTAGTATAAGGAGGAGAACTATATATATCAATATAGTGTTTCCATCAATGAAAAAGAGGGAGATAGTTGGAAATATGTGTTTTCATTGATATCAACTTGATATATGACAGTATGTATTCTCATTAAGTAGATAACTAGGATATGTGCAAAGGTCATTTATAAGTTTGATGCTGCATAGTTTCATTGTGGATACTTGAGGGCTATCAAGTAGAAACTATTAGGGATGAAGAACATGGTTGGAGAATCACTTGATAATATTATTCTAGTTTGGAATAGATGCACGAGATCAAATGGCATGTAATGGTTGATTCTTGACTTATATGGTATGGTTATATTAGTCAAACTTTGCATGCTTTGTGTATTATTATTTGGGTGTCTAAGCTCATTTTTTTGATTGGGAGCCTCAAGAAATATATCTAAGAGAAAAATAATTTGATTCCCTATTCACATATGTTGATATAATTATTGTGAATTTATCCACTTCTTATGATATTGTTATGTGGTTCAAGAAACATGTAAAGAATTATGATAGACAACACTCTACCAAGTTTCAAGGTTTTATCACATATACAGAAAAAGTTGTAAGCATTTGTAGTCCAATTCCCAATCTAACAAAATATGGCATCTCAATTATCTTTCTATAATCCTTCATATTCTACCACAATAATAGATCTGAAATAGAATTTCTGAGAAAAGGATTATGATACTATGTGGGTTTAGCATCATGATTATTAGATTTTTTCATGATTTTGTGTTTGAGATATGTTGATTTGATTCTCTATGTAGTAGTTACTAGTTTGGTGATAATATTATTCAGCACGTGCTCTTAATGATTGGTGTCTTCGAGAATATTTATGAAAATATCATATTAAATTATTTTCATTATCATTATTTTGTCCCATATTATATTTTTGGTGTCTCTGTGAAGGTATGAATGTTGATGTTAACAAAAACAATATTTTTTGAGTTGATCAATTGTGTTCTCTTCAATTGTGATTGATTCCAACTTATTTATTATCGTAAAGGAAGTGTTATGGTGTGACTAAGGATTACTTAAGAGATAATTTTTTCTACAACCTAATATTTTTATCAAGACATATTGTTAATGATAGACTTACTTTAGGTTACAAAGGTTCATTTGCTAGCTCCTTTTGGGCTGACTTGTTTGACGGTTTGGGATATTGCAAACAATATATAGGAAGGAAAATTTATTTATGAATGTTTACTTGAGATGAAAAGAGAGAAGTTATGTAAAGATATATGATGCAAAAATTAGAGAAGTAAGAAATTAGAGATCAATGAATTGTGAGAAATATATATAACAGATTGTTTGGGCTTCAAAGAGGACTGCATCATCTTAATATATTGGATATTCTTATAGAACAATTCATTCTATTTTGTTCAATTGTAAACTCTTTATGTATTGCCATAAAGAATTTATCTTTATTTTTCTAGTCCTTCATGTCTTTCCCTAGCATAGTGCACCTTATCCTACAAGTTTAACAAGCAATGCACTTCCATGGTTGTAAGCCTTACAAAAAATTGTCACATGTTTCATATTTTAAGTTAATCATCATAGTGGTTTTCCTTTCTTGGTTTTTTCATTTAAAAACCATGGTCTCTATGTACTATGATCTACCTTTGTTTGTTTACCTCTACCAAATGATATTAATGCTTTAAAAATTAAAAAAATATTAAATTTTAGTTTATGTTGATCCCTCCCAACATATGAATGTGTTCAATAGATTGGTATTTGTAGCAACAAGGTTTCAAAAGGTAGTGGGGAAAAATTTCTATATATAAAATCGGAAGGTGATCAATTGTTGATCATTGTGGTTTATATTGAAAATATTATCTTTGGAGGTATCAATGATAGCATGTGTACATAATTTTGAGATTGTAAGGAAAATAGGACCTAGATGGACGTGCAACATGTAGAGATTCCTTTTGAAATATTCTCAAGGTCACTTGATGTTGTATTATAACATTATAATATTATATTATTTTAATTATTTACTATTGAGGAAATTAAATTAATAAAGTGTCCAATATTAAATGTGGGGTCAAGGGTTAGGTAGAAAAGGTTTTAGCACATAGCTTATTTAATGCCACTTGGTGGTTTTGTGGGATCTTGTTTCTATAAAACAAACCACAAATATATTTATTGAGGTTAGATAGCTTATCATTTTTGGAAGTTGGAAGGATGACATGGGATGTGTGGTTATAGTTTTGTTGATCGTTGGGGCTTCAAGTTATTTCATGGATGTATTATAATGTTGCATTGCTAAATAATACATGGATAATGGATTCTTTTGGAGGTTTGTATTTTCCCTCAAGAAGGTTTTCTTAAGATATATCTTATGTCCTATAACCATCTTCATAGGTATTTTGTTTATTCTCTTGCATGTAGATTCAAATAACTTATTTGATTGATTTATCATGTGATTTATGTGGAAAAATTCATATGTATGGTTGCAATTTTTGTTTTAGGGATGCTATATAGAAAGATTTTGAGATATCAATTCTTAGTGAGTTATCATCTTCTTGTGGCTGACAAATATATCAATCAAGAAAATCTATACTAATTTCTCATATCAAATGCTTGGAAGATATATTGAGTAATTTTAAAGAATGGAAAAATTCAAATTGATAAGTAAAACTATGGTTACAAGTTGTAAACTAATTAAGGATGATGATTCTTCTCTAGAAAATTAAACTCAATACAAATCAACATTTGGTAGTTTGTTGTATGCTACTACTTCTAGAGAAAAAAATCATGCAAACAATTGATACGGTTGCTAAATTTTAGATGGCACCTAAGGAAACTCATGTCAAGGTGGTAAAGAGGAAATTCAAAATTTTAAAGGCAACAATAGACTTGAGTCTATGGTATCCCAAGAGAGAACATTTTAATTTGACTACATATATAGATGCAAATTGTGTTAGAAGTTTAGATGAATAGAAGAGGATAGGTGGTAGATATTTCTTTCTTGGTAATAGTCTCGTATCTTGGTAGAGAAAAAAAGAAGATATAGTGTTCCTATCTATAGTAGAAGAGAATTATATTATAGTATTTTCCTATTGGACTCAAGTTTTACGGATGAAATAGAATTTGAAGGAGATAAGAATAGAGTTTGATGATCCCATTTAGATTCTTTGTGATAATACAAATGCCACAAACATTTTTAAAGATCTTGTGATGCATTCAAGAAAAAAAAATTGCAATTAAGCATCATTTTCTAAGAGAGAAGGTTTTAGACAAAGAGATGAAGTTGTAATTTATGTTGAGAGTGGGGAGTAAAATATAGACATTTTCATACAACATCTTCCCAATGATACTTGTTAGTATCTATAGCAAAAGACATGAGTAATTTATGTTGCCTTTGATATTTTTCATTCATGTCAATAAGATGGATTTTTTATGATATTTCTTTAAGGAAAATGTTGTTGTGAGAAACTAATATCTCTACAAATGAAATTAATGTTTGATGCAGGAGCATCCTGGGTGTAAGAGCAATCTTGCATCACCCAAAAAAAAAAAAAAAATATTTTTGTTTTTGAGTTCAATAAGGGCTATCCTGTGCAGAGCTGCTATTTATGGAAAGTTACTATTTTTGGTAATTTTCGTATGTGCTCAGAATGATATGATTTCTTTCTTGGAGGTTCATTTTGGTCATATAAGTCTGCCAGTAAAGTTTCATTGCCAGATCAAGTGTATATTGGAAGATATTGAAGATTTTCGGTATTGGCAGCAGGGTACAAAAACTTTGAACTCAGTTTTGAAGGCTTTAGAGGCTCCGGATGAGGTCAAAAATTTGGGTGACGGACGCTTGCGCCGGTCAAGCCTATAGAGCCCTTCGTGGAATTTCCGAAATGGGGTTATAATAGTCAATCGGGTCAACTGGTGATGACTTATGGTCTCCGGAAGTCGAGTCACCTGAAATTGCGGAAAATAATTTTCCTTCAAAATTTATGTTCAGGTTTCAAAAGTTATTTTGAGCCGACTTTGATGTAATAAATTGAAAAATAAAATAATTCTAAGTTTGGTCGGCCCTTAGGGCTAAATTTCTGGAACCTTCTCGGGAGGTGGAAATTGCCTATATAAGGAAGGCTGTATTGTTGTCTTAGGCAGTTCAGAATAGTTCTGGGTAGTAGATCTGGGTAATAGTTCGAGGCTTTGTCCTACAGAATATTGTAAGGGAATGCCCATGTGGCTTTGCATATTGTAATTCTGAAAGTTCGTAATTCCACATTTGTGGAGATAATAAGAAGCCAATTTTCTGTTCTTGCATATTGTTGTTGTTTCTCTATTTCTGTTATGTGTTTGTGGTATTAAGGGGAGCATCCTTCATCAAGTGGTATCAGAGAAAGAGTTCTTGAGTGTGTAAACAGATCGCCGACTATGAGGCAGTTTGCACCAGGACCGTGGCTAGGGTTTTAGCGCGCATCGCGAAAATGCCTCCACGATGAGAACGTGGCGGAAGAGTTGGTGCTGTGACACCTGAGGTTAGAGAGCTGCAGAGACAAGTGCGAGCATTGCAAGAAGAGATTCGTAGAGGAATGAATCTCAATGTCAGAGACAAAAGCGAGGATGAAGCCGAAGAAGAATATCAAGACGGAGAAGCTGAAATTGTGAACCAGGAGGAAGAAAGACTTTTTCGGGCCATTTCCAAGATTGGAAAAAGACCTAAGATTGAGGTTCCTACATTTTCTGGAAATCTTAACCCAGAGGAATTGATTGACTAGATCAATGAATGTGAGGAATATTTTGAGTATGAAGATGTTGACGATCCTGATAGGGTCAAATAGAAGAGGGAAAGATAAAATCACAAGATGGGATCAGATGGTGGATAAATTGAAGTGACGGTTCATTCCTGTTGATTATGAGCTTGACCTACTGAAGAAAATGCAGAGTTTGAAGCAAGCAGGAAGATCTGTTCAGGAGTATACAGAGGAGTTCTATCGACTTCTCATCAGAACAGGTCATGCAGAAGCTGATAAGGAGAAAGTTGCCCGATACCTTAATGGGTTAAGGCCAAGCATTCAGAAGGAGCTGAATCTGGTTCGAATGAACAGTATTGAAGAGGCATACCAGTTTGCCCTAAAAGTAGAGGAAAAGCTGAACAAGAAGTTTGAGAGCAGAAAAAATGGAAGAGGTCGTGATGGAAGATCTGGTGGACGATCATATGGTGGTCGAAATGAAGATCCGAAAAAGAAGGATGAGGCCAGTAGCAGTCAGAATCAGAGAGGAAATAATTCCAATCATTTCCAGGATCAGAGTAATAGAGATCAGAGAGGAAGAGGAAGGGGACAAGGATCTGGAAGAGGAGGCTTCCGTGGAACATGTTTTCACTGTGGAGAAGAAGGTCATAGGGCATTTGAATGTCCTCAGCGCCAAGGTAGAACAGACAGGAGAAATGAAGGCCAGGCCAGAATTGCACATGTAGATGAAGATGCTAGATCATCAAATTCTGAAGATGCTGAAAGAGGAGAAACGTTGATTAACAGAAGAGTCCTGTTGAGTGGTGAGAATGAACCTGAGCAAAGGAGGAGCCTATTTCGCACTCGATGCAAGTGTGAGGGTAAATGTTGTGATGTGATTATCGATAGTGGAAGCACCGATAATTTGGTGTCAGAAAAGATGGTGACAAAGTTGAAGCTCAAGAGACAGAAACACCCACATCCATATCGGATTGCTTGGGTACAGGATGACCACAAGGTCATGGTCAATGAACAATGCCTGGTGAAGTTCAAGATTGGCAGATACCAAGATGAGGTATTGTGTGATATCATATCTATGGATGCATGTCATATGTTGTTGGGTAGACCATGGCAGTTTGACAGATCTCCTGTACATGATGGTCGTGCGAATACCTATTCCCTGACAAAGGATGGAGTGCGACATAAGCTAAAGCCATTGAAGGAGACCGAAGAAAAGGTATGTGGTAATGCAAGAATAACATTTTTTGATGGAAGGAAATTTCTAGATGGTATGAGGCATGAGCATGTATGTTTTGCTTTAATTCCAAAAGCTGGTAAAGAGGAAGTAGAAGATGTTCCTGTAGAAGTTGCAGATTTGTTGAATGAGTTTCAGGATATTGTATCCGATAACATGCCTGATGGATTACCACCAGTCAGGAAGATCAGTCATCAGATGGACTTGATCCCAGGAGCGAGTTTGCCGAACAAGGTAGCACACAGAATGACACCTGCAGAAAGTGAGGAGTTGAACAGACAAGTACATGAACTGTTACAAAAGGGGTTGATTCGAGAGAGTTTGAGTCCCTGTGCTGTACCAGTGGTATTAGCACCAAAGAAGAATTGAGAGTGGAGGATGTGTATAGATTCTAGGGCAATAAACAAGATCACAATCAAGTACAGGTTTCCATTACCACGAATGGATGATATTATGGACTGTTTGAGTGGAGCTATGTATTTTTCAAAGATAGATCTGAAAAGTGGATATCATTAGATTCGGATCAGAGAAGGAGATGAATGGAAGACTGCCTTCAAGACAAAGGAAGGACTATATGAGTGGTTAGTCATGCCTTTTGGGCTAACCAATGCACCGAGCACTTTCATGCGGCTCATGAACGAGGTTCTGAAAGAATTTCTGGGTAAGTTTGTCATTGTTTACCTAGATGATATTTTGATCTTTAGTAAGACATTGGATGAGCATATGATGCATATTCGTATGGTATTTGAGAAGTTGAGAGAAGAGAAATTGCTGATTAATTTGAAGAAGTGCAGTTTTGTGAAGAAAGAGTTGGTGTATTTGGGGTTTGTAGTTTTAGGAGTTGGTGTATTTGGGGTTTGTAGTTTCAGAGAAGGTACAGGCTATCCTTGAATGGCCTACACCAAGGAGTGCTACTGAGGTAAGATCTTTTCATGGTCTAGCTAGCTTTTATAGAAATTTTATCAGAAATTTTAGCAGTGTTTGTGGACCCTTGACTGAAACAATGAGAGGGGATAGAAAAGAGTTTAAGTGGACTAATGGGGCAGAAAAGAGTTTTCAATTGTTGAAATGAAAAGTTACATAACAACTTGTTTTAGCACTTCCAGATTTTAATAAGGTGTTTCAAGTAGATTGTGATGCTAGTGGTACTGCAATAGGAGCTGTTATGAGCCAAGAAGGTAAACCTGTTGCTTATTTCAGTGAGAAGTTAAATGACACCAAGAGGAAATATTCTATTTATGATCAGGAATTTTATGCTATAGTTCAAGCATTAAAGAAGTGGAGACATTATCTGCTTCCTAAGGAGTTTGTTTTGTATACTGATCATCAAGCTTTGCAATATTTGAATAGTCAAGGAAAATTGAATCAAAGGCATTTGAAATGGGTTGAGTTTTTGCAGAGTTATACATTTGTTTTGAAACACAGGAGTGGAAAGTCTAATAGGGTTGCAGATGCTCTTAGCAGAAGGCAACTATTGCTGACAGAAATGCAGATTGAAGTGGTTGGGTTCAAGGAACTCAAGAATTTGTATCGAGAGGATCCTGATTTTGGTGAAGCTTGGAAAGCTTGTACAGAACCTGTTACTCTAGACAGGACAAAATGGCTGGATTTCATCATCCAGGATGATATGCTATTCAAAGGGAGTCAATTGTGCATTCCACAAAGTTCTATGAGGGAGAATCTCATCAAGGAGAAGCATAGCGGAGGATTGGATGGACATTTTGGTCGTGACAAAACCCTTTCTTTGGTTAGTGAAAATTATTATTGGCCACAATTGCAGCAAGATGTGAAGAAGTTTGTACAGAGTTGCAGAGTATGTCAGATGGCAAAAGGAGTGAAGCAGAATACATGATTGTATCAGCCATTACCTGTACCAGAGAAGCCTTGGGAGGATATCAGCATGGACTTTGTTCTTGGTTTACCGAGGACTCAGCGGGGACATGATTCAATTTTTGTGGTGGTTGACAGATTTTTGAAGATGGCACATTTCATTCCCTGCAAGAAGACTAATGATGTTGTTCATGTAGCAGAATTGTTTTTCAGAGAAGTAGTGAGACTTCATGGTTTGCCAAAGACCATAGTTTCAGATCGAGTCACTAAGTTTGTTGGATATTTTTGGCGTACATTGTGGAAGAAGTTGAAGATAGATTTGAAGTTCAGTTCATCACATCATCCACAGACTGATGGACAAACAGAGGTGGTGAATAGGAGTTTGGAAAATTTGCTGAGATGTTTGGTTGGAGATGAGCCAACAGGATGGGATTTGATTTTACCACAGGTAGAATTTGCATACAATAATTTTGTCAATAGGAGCACTGGTAAATCACCATTCCAGATCGTATATGGAAGTAGTCCAAGAGATGCATCTGAATTGAGGAAGATAGATAAAGGAGAAATAAGTAGTGCTGAAGCTGAGGATTTTACAGAACACTTGAAGAACATCCATGGGGAGGTGAGGAAGCATATTACCAAGATGAATGCACAGTATAAGGCTAAGGCAGATGAGAAAAGGAGGTATAAGGAATTTCAGGTTGGTGATGAAGTCATGGTTCATTTGCGGAAGGAGCGGTTTCCAGTTGGTACATATAACAAGTTGAAAATGAAGAAGTTTGGGCCATGTAAGATACTGAAGAAGTATGATTCAGGAAATACATATGAGGTAGAATTGCCTACTGAGCTAAATATTTCACCAGTGTTTAACATTTCAGATCTGACAGAGTATCATGAAGGAGGTGTTGAAGATGAGATCACAGCAGCACAGTGGAGTATTCCAGCAACTAGTTCAGACACTAAGGAGATTGAAGATATACTGGATAGTCATGTTGGCAGAAGCACAAGGAACAGGATATATGAAGAATATCTGGTCAAGTGGAAAGGATGACCTGTTGAAGATTCATCATGGCTAACAAAGGAGGAGGTTAACCGTCTTGGTTTTCCTCTGCACACCTGACACGTGACAGGGTCACTTCTCAAATTACCCTGGGTGTCTGATGCAGGAGCATCCTGGGTGTAAGAGCAATCTTGCATCACCCAAAACAAAAAAAAAATATTTCTATTTTTGAGTTCAATAAGGGCTATCCTGTGCAGAGCTGCTATTTATGGAAAGTTACTATTTTTGGTAATTTTCGTATGTGCTCAGAATGATATGATTTCTTTCTTGGAGGTTCATTTTGGTCATATAAGTCTGCCAGTAAAGTTTCATTGCCAGATCAAGTGTATATTGGAAGATATTGAAGATTTTCGGTATTGGCAGCAGGGTACAGAAACTTTGAACTCAGTTTTGAAGGCTTTAGAGGCCCTGGATGAGGTTGAAAATTTGGGTGACGGGCACTTGCATGGGTCAAGCCTGTAGAGCACTTCGTGACGTTTCTGAAATGGGGTTATAATAGTCAATTGGGTCAACTGGTGATGACTTATGGTCTCCGGAAGTCGGGTCACCTGAAATGGCAGAAAATAATTTTCCTTCAAAATTTATGTTCGGGTTTCAAAATTTATTTTGAGCTGACTTTGATGTAATAAATTGAAAAATAAAATAATTCTAAGTTTGGTCGGCCCTTAGGGCTAAATTTCTGGAACCTTCTCGGGAGGTGGAAATTGCCTATATAAGGAAGGCTATATTGTTGTCTTAGGCAGTTCAGAATAGTTCTGGGTAGTAGATCTGGGTAATAGTTCAAGGCTTTGTCCTACATAATATTGTAAGGGAATGCCCATGTGGCTTTGCATATTGTAATTCTGAAAGTTTGTAATTCCACATTTGTGGAGATAATAAGAAGCCAATTTTCTGTTCTTGCATATTGTTGTTGTTTCTCTATTTCTGTTATGTGTTTGTGGTATTAAGGGGAGCATCCTTCATCAATGTTCTGATTAAGTAAAAGAAAGATTTGAAAGGTCTCAAAACCTTAAACAATATCATCAAAAGGTAAGGCATTCAAAGACCATAATACAAATTTGGTGCCCCACCAATCAAACCAAATGAAAAAACCATAGTTCCTACCAGTTGGAATAAAAAACATCCAAACCAGCCACAACAAAGGGCAATCAATATTTACATTTTTTCCCATCCTTATGTGAACATAAATTCATGTCAAAAGAAGGAGTGGAAGATTTAAATTTCTTTCCCTTAACTATTGTCCATTCATCCTCCACCTTTTCAGCAGCCTTCTTCCAAGCCAAACAAGAGATAGAAGAGACCACTAAAGGGCAGGTCATATCAAAAACCACTGAAGGGGCAGGAATAGCACCATGACTAGAGACAACATCAACGATCTAGGTATGGATAGTAGTAGAAACACCATAAGGGATAGCATTAACAGTCTGAACCAAAGTTACATCAGAGATAGCATTAGTAGCTTCAAAGGCAGCATTAGAAGCATCATAGGTAGTTGCAAAAGCTCCAGCCAAAGCATGATCATTCTGAGGAGGGAAAGAAATTGAACCCCCATCCTTAGAGATTTTATGAACTGTATAATGGTGGTTAGAAGTCCCCCATCCACAAAGAAGGTGATTCTTTGATTTAACCTTATTGTATAAACACAGTGCAGCAAGATGGCTAGTCTTGTGGCATTTCCTACATCTGAACGGAATACCCTCATAATCTAGATTCTGAGTCCAATGGCCCAAAGAATAAACCAAAGTTATCTTCTTAGGAAGACCCTTACAAATGAAATTAATGTTATATTATAGATATTTTTTAATACCCCTCCCATAGTTATCTTTTCAATTTTTTTTGCAAAACTCGTTTAGGCAGCTTTCATGTGTGTGATTCTTATTTCAAAGATACTTGAGGATATGAATGTATGACATTACATTGGATAATAGTGAGATATCATGTGTTTACAATTAGATATTTTTGGTTATTTTCATGTTGATATATATATATATATATATATATATATATATATATATATATATATATATATATATATATATATATATATATATATATATATATATATATATATATATATATATATATATATATATATATATATATATATATATATATATATATATATATATATATATGGTTATTTTCATGTCGATTAAATTTTAATCGACATAAAATAACCAAAAACATCTAACTATAAACACATGATATGTCAGTCTTATCCAATGTAATGTCGTACACTCATATCCTCAAGTATCTCTAAAATAAGAAACACACACATGAAAGCAGCCTAAATGAGTTTTGCAACACAAATTGAAAAGAAAAGTATGGGAGGGGTAAATACAAAATACCTATAACATAAAATTATTTTCATTTGTAGAGATATTAGTTTCATGATGATCATTTATATGTTAGGATGTCATTGATGCTTATGGTTTTACTAATCCCATACTTGCAAGTGTATGGTTGGTATGTATGTTTTTATATTTTTTTTAATGTGTCTAATATGGTTGAGGGGCGGAATCATAGCTACTTGTGAGATCCACACGATCAGCCTATCCCCCACCATTTTTTCTATATAAATATATATTTATACATGTATGTACATGCTCATTTTATGTAGGTTATTAGGTACTGGGCATCGAATTCCATCAATTTCTAGGATAAGTGTGCCCTATTGCAATGTCTGATGCAGGAGCATCTTGGGTCTTGAGAAATCTTGCAACACCAAAAAAAATATTTCCTATTTCCTATACCAGTATGATGTTTGTTTTAGTGCTGATATTTTTGTTGGTTTCATGCCTTGCAAAGTTAATGTAGTGACTTGAACCTAATTGTGAACACTCACCTAAGGAAGCACATCTTAATTCACTTAGATCTGGAAGTTATTGCAATTTTCCTCAGGCATCAATTTTTGCCAATTTCGCTCATGAAACATGTGGTATTTTGACTTGCGCAGTTTTCTACGGGGAAATCAGATCAAACACAATAACACACACAGTTATAGAAAGTAAGAGGGATCGGGAACCCTAAGATACCACTTAAAACATCATATACTTCAATTCAATAAGAGATAAACTCAGACAAGGAAGTATAGGGACATGAAGAATTGTCACAAAATACCTCTGCAATGTTTGAATTCATCAATGGGAGAAATACAACTATATAAGCCAGAGGGTAGAGATGATACCATAGATGACCCTTAATAAAAATGAAATTCTTCTACAAATTGTCCAACTCTGAGCTCAAAAGCTCCCAAAATACAATATAGACATACCCAACTACATGCAGGCAGGAGTCAAAACCTTACTAGGGTTTCATGGATTTTACATTAGCATAATATTAAAAACCCTAACTACCATCAAATATGATCATAAATCCATCTCTGTAATACTATGGCTGATCGAATATTATGTCCCCATCTCTGTACTACATCAACTCGCGGACAAGCAACCTGGATTCATCTGCTTTCCTGCACAAAAGTCTCACCATGAATGCAAAAAAGGTACCTCTCAGGGATAGGAATCAACCCATGATGGCCGGCCAGGCCTCTCATCATCTTTCTCAACTACAAATGTCCTGCAACATCATAAATTTCCTGAGCTACCTCACCGTTGTATCCCATTGAATCAAAAACTGGCAAAAAACCCCCGCAGAGATATTCAAGTTTGAACTACAATGGCTAGCTGGTCATTTTAAAAACATGTCCATCGATATCTTTTAATTCTCGGCAAATGAACGGCTCAGATCTATCCTAAAACAGTTGCAAAACCCTTTTGAAAAGTTCAAGTCCAAATCAGCAATACGAGGACCAATGAAAAATTAGCACGTCAGCACACCTGGCAGTTTGGCCCCACTTTAACCTTTTGTCTTCTTAAGTCATTTAGTGACTACGTGACTGAAGACTTCTAAGTCACGAGATCCCCTGGCTTACCCTGGTCTGGTCAAACGATTTAGCGAACAAGGCTATGGCTAAATCTCTAAGTCTTCTAGCTAACCCCCGGTTATATCTCGCGAACAAGATAAATCCTTCATTCGCCAATTCAAAGAATACTCCCTTAACCACTCATGAGAATTCTGGCTTACATTTGGCAAACTGGCGACCGAAGACAATTGCCAGATCACTAAGGATTTTAGTGCCTTACTAACTTATCCTCGATTTTGTGAATACACACATTCACACACTCGCTAGATTATTTAGAGCACTACTATCTTATCATGTGAATGAGCGACCAGAGAGAAGCTATTGGGGCTGCCAAATATTTAGTCAAATCTGGGCCCAGACTTGCCACCTGTCAATCTTTTATTCGCTCTGACCGCCTCATCAGCAACACCTTGGCAAGCCTTCTGATGACGGACCCACTAAAGATAAGATTTTGATCTAATGCCGGAGCATGATCTCATGGCCACTGAATATTCCTTGCACCTTTATGCCAGTCGTACATCTATATTAGATCGGGACCCCTTCAAACAAATGGACCCACCTTGAAATCTTCATCAACACTTGGCAACCAATTACATTTGAGCAAGTCAGCACACCTGACAGACTCAGACCCACGACCTGCAGAAAGAGCATCAGACAGTTGTCGCTAAACTACTGAATTAAATAGCGTGCATCTTATCCTAGTGGCGTAGTGATAACCACACGATCTTGTTGTACTTTAACCTCCTGAAAAGATCAGGACCCACTGACATATGCCTAATCACCACTATGTGGACCAATTAGAAGCCGCCATTTGTATACACGTAGCAGTGGACCTGCCTGAATTAAGAGTTATGTCACCAAGAAGAATCAATGGTAGTCTTAAGTTCACAAACTTCTGATAGTTTTCATGAGAAAACACACCAGCCATTAGATCAAATGAGGACTGACAATTGGGCCCGCTGACAAATTACAAGTCGTCTCCTTTCGACCAATAGGAATCCTCCAAGTAGGAAAATGTGGCAGTGGACCCACTAAACTTTGAAGCACTGCACAAAAGAAAATAGTGATGGTCGTCTGAAGATCTCATGCTCCGACAATGGCCGATGTGAAGATACACCAGCCGTAAGATCTTCCTAACTGGGACCCCACTCTAACACATCACTCGCTGCCTGCAGAACTAACCCCACTTTGACCTGGTGGTTTAGCGACTGAAGGCAATCTCTTGTTCACTAAATACTTCAAGGAACCATGGTTAAACTTAGAGAATACACGAACAAAGTTCTTCACTGAATCGTTGAACCAAAAGCTTAACCTTGATTAATATTGAGCGATTGCCTGACTGAAGAAAAGTGATTGTTCACTAAGTTGCAAGATACTTAGACCTAATCACCAAACACTTAGTGATTATGAGAACCACTGCAATCGCCTAATCACTGAAACATTTGGATAACTATCGGAAGACTTAGAGAACTAGTGACCAAAGGAAACTTTATGTGACTAAAGGAAGAGTCATCACCAGTTTGTCGAATAAGAAAGACCACTGCTGGAGAACTTAGAGAACTGGTGACCCAAGGAATTAAAATGCACATGGGAATTCAGGAGTTTAAGTGGCCAAAAAAGTAACGACAAATTATAAAAAGGCCTAGGGTTTTTGAGGGTTTGGCCAATAACGGCTAGTTTTATGAATTTTTTGACCTGTAGACCAGAGAGTTAAAAAGATTGCAGAGGCCAGGAAACAAGAGATAAATTCATGAAAACTTTGGGGATGCCTGGCAAGGTGAAAATAGAGACTTGGGGATAGGTTTAGCCAAATTTGCATGTACATGGAAATTAGGGTAACAATTGTTATTTCAAAGATACTTGAGGATATGAATGTATGACATTACATTGAATAATAGTGAGATATCATGTGTTTACAGTTAGATATTTTTGGTTATTTTCATGTTGATTAAATTTGCAAATGATGATGTTATATACACATACACACACACACACACACACACACACACACACACACACACACACACACACACACACACACACAGATATATATACATATATATATATATATATATATCTATATATATAGATAGATATCTATATATGTATATGTATATATATCTATATGTATATATATATATATGTATATGTATATATATATATATATATATGTATATATATATGTATATGTACATATATATGTATATATATGTATATATATGTATATATGTATATATGTATATATATGTATATAATATGTATATATATAGTATATAATATATATATATATATATATATATATATACATATATACATATATATATACATATATACATATATACATAATATATACATATATACATACATACATACATATATACATAATATACATATATAAATATATACATATATATATATATATATATACATATATATATATATATATATACATATAAATATATATATATATATATACATATATATATATATAATATATATATAAATATATATATATATTTATATATATATACATACATACATACACACACACACACACACACACACACACACACACACATATATATATATATATATATAGTTTAGGAATGAATGCAAAGTGTTTTGGTAGTCATTTGTAGCAGTTGTTGTTGCATTCATGACTTGGATTGCCATTGATGTCAACACAGCGATATTCTGGATATTAGCAGGAAAGCAGGCATAGTTTTGTTTTGCGCACATGGTTGTATTGTAGATTGGCTTTTGTGTAGTTGATGTTATGTTCTTTGGTGTTATTAAACCTATGGTTAACAGCACAAAAATAAATTCATTCATTTGTAAGAGTTATGAGCATTTTGGGTGAAAGCAGTGTTTAGACACTATTTCTGTGTAGCGATATTCAGAAATCGGAGGACATCTCTTAGCTGGGATGGAATCTAATTTTGGATAGTTAAAGGGATGTTGGAGACTCAGTAATGATGATGTGGTTCATAGCACAAACTTTGAGGATATGTTTGGAGAAAGTTATAGTAATTGGAAGCCGACAGTTTTATGTGAATTTTGTGTGTAGCGTGTAAAATTTATTATTTGGTAATTGAGCACCAACTCATTTGTAATTATTTGAGTTGGTATATAAGAAGGAATTTTTTCCTTATTGTAATGTGTACTATAAAGATTGAGATGTGAATATATGCATGAAGTGAAGAAAAGAGCTAATTCAGTGATGAAGGAAGACTTGTGAGTACAGAGATCTGGATTGTGATCTTGTGTAGTAGAGAGTGCAGTTTTCGCATAGTGTTGAAGGAGGTAATATATTTCATATTCTTCGTTGAATAATTCTAAGATCTTTTGGACAGTGGGTTCAGAGATCTGCCTTGAAGTTGTTTGGGCAGTGGGTCCTTCTGTCTTCCATAAACTCTTAAGCCGGTGTAGAATCTTTTAACAGGGATTCAAAATCTCCTAACAGGGATTTATATGTACTGAATGTATTTCATAAGACTCCTAACAGGGTCCATCCTCTAACAAGGAACTTTCATTTTAGTGCATCATTTTGTGGCATCATTCTCACCGGGGTTAACTCTTTTCAAGAGGTTCCCTAGTTAACATATCTTGTGTTATTGTGCAATTGTGTATGGTTATCTTTCTATGGTTGATCAGTTACATTGGTTATATTGTTTAAGTTGGTTAAATGGATAAATTATCTGATAACTAATTCACCCCCTCCCCTCTCAGTTATCTTGGGGATCTTTACTTTCTAAGAATTGGTATACTGAGCAGCAGGTCCTTGAAAGAAAAGTTTAACAACTTAAGGAGATCCATGGTGAATTTTAGAAAGAAAGCCCTAAGTTTGATGGAGTAAATTTTGACAGCTGGAAAGAAAAGATGAAGACACATCTATTATGTTTAGGACCAAGTTATTGGTTGATTACAAAGAATGAGAAGACTATCATTGAGGAAGACAATCTAGAGGTAGGAACTAAAGATGAACTAGATCTATTCATGTGTAACATACTTACAAGAGAAGCACTTTTGTCAACACTACCGGAGAATGAATATAGTCAGGTAAGATGTTTGTAAACATCTCAAGCAATTTGGAAAGCTTTACATTCTACTTTTGAAGGTGATGAACATGCAAAGAAGGCTAGATTACATAATTGGATTTGTGCATTTGAAGATATTAGAATGATGGAAGATGAATCTATTAGAAGCTATATTGGTAGGATGTCCTAAGATTGTGATAGGTATAAAAGTCTTGTGGAGGTGATAAGACAGAATGAAGTGATATGGAAAATTCTAAGAACTTTGACACCAGTATTCAAGTAGACAACGCAGATGATTGAACAAGTGAAACCTAGTACATCGAACTTTTCAAGAGAGACTCTTCTTGGAAGATTAGAAACATCAGAGATGAGCTTGAGTATCAGGAGAGCTACCTAGAATGGAAACAACATTTAGTGCTCTCAGCATTAGACCTACAAGAAGTACTAGTGTGAATGGAGATTATGCCAGCAGTAGCAGATCTAAGGAAGATAAGAAGATTGAAGAAGGTATTGCATTACTTGTAAAAAGAGAACCAGATAGTAAGAAAGTCTTTAAATGTTGGACTTGTCAAGAATATGGTCATTTTGCATCTAAATGTCCTAAAAGAGTTAAGAAGTATAGAAGCAACTTTAAACCTAGGAGATCTAAAGAATGTTATTATGCAAATGATGAAGATTTTGAAGCAGGAATTGAAAAATATTTAAGTGACAGTGATAATGATAACTTTGAGAAAATAGGATTTGTAGCAATTAAAGATGAAAGTTATGAATCTGATAAAAGGGAAGAAAAAGCATTAGTTTCACAAGTTGAAAAGAAATCTGATTGGATTATAGATAGTGGTTGATCACATCATATGACTGGAGATAAAAGAAAGTTTGTTAAGTTAGATAATTATGATGGAGGAATTGTAAGGGTTGGTAACAATGCACCTTGTTTGATTAAGGATATAGGATCTATTACTCTTGATGAAAGACTAACACTGATAATTTTTATTTTGTTGATGGACTAAGACATAATCTACTAAATGTTGGACAATTGGCTGATAAGGGTTATCAAGTTTGGTTTTTTGAGAAAACTTGTGTGATAAAAGATAAAGATGGAAATATGATTGGAAAAGGATCCAGAACTAGAGGTAATGTATTTCAGTTGAATCCTACTGAGATGACAGGTTTGATAGCTAGGATTGATGACAGTTGGTTATGGCATAAAAGGTTTTGTCATATAAACTTTGATAATATTGTCAAGGTGAGCACTACACTTGCGGTAAGAGATTTACCTAGAATTATGAATGTACTAACATGATTTGCAAAGAATGTATGATAGGCAAAGTAGAAAAGGGCGTTCATTTCCAATAAGAAGTTCACATCGGTAGAGAAGTTGGAGATTGTTCATACAGACTTGAGTGGGTCCTACTAGGGACTAGAGGATTCTATGGTGAAAGGTATTTTATGATTCTTGTTAATGATTTTACAAGAATGATGTGGATTGCATTTTTGAAAGAAAAATCTAAAGCATTTGATAAATTTAAGATCATGAAAAGCAAAATTGAGAATGAATCTGGAATGAAGATTAAGTGTGTAAGATCTGATAGAGGTGGTGAATTTACATCTAGAGAGTTTAACACCTTTTGTGAAATGAATGTATTAAGAGACAACTTTCAGCCCCTAGAACACTAGAACAAAATGGTATTGTAGAAAGAAGAAACAGGTCAATAACTGAAGCAGCAAGAGCTATGTTGTTTGAAAATGATTTGGCTAAAACTTTTTGGAGAGAAGCAGTGAACACAATAGTATACACTATGAACAGAGTACAAATTAGAGCAGATACAAACAAGACACCTTATGATTATGGTTTGGACATACACCCTCAGTTAAGTATTTTAGAATTTTTGGAAGTAAATGTTATATAAAGAGAGATGATGATATAGGAAAGTTTGATCCTAGAAGTGATGAAGGAATATTTCTTGGATATTCTTTAAAAAGAAAAGCATATAGATGTTATAACAAAAGAACTAAGACTATTGTTGAAAGTGCAAATGTAAAAGTTGATGAGAAGTTAAAATTCAGGAAAGAATGTTTGATTATGAATCTGATGGAGAAGCACAACCTCAGCCTAACATTGAAAATGCAAAATTATTTTTTGAAACTAACAGTGATTTACTGAATGAAAATCATACTGAAGAAGACAGAGAAGAAAAAATAGAAGAAAATAGAGAAGAAAATAGAGAAGAAAGCAGAGAAGAATCTACAGTCGGAACAAGATCAGTACTATGACACCTAACAGGTATACTTCAAGACATCACCCTGTTCAGCAAGTTATTGGAAGTTTAGATAGAGGAGTTTTGACTCGGAATAAGGTACATTTATGTTTGATTTCTCAAATTAAACCTAAGACTACTAATGAAGCTTGTGAAGATGAACATTGGATCAATGCTATGAAAGAAGAACTAGAGCAGATTGAAAAAAACAAGACATGGGAATTGGTCCCTAGACCTAAAGATGAGAATAGTGATTGGAAAAAAGTGGGTATTCAAAAACAAGATGAATGAACAAGGAGAAGTGATAAGAAACAAAGCAAGATTGGTATGTAAAGGATATTCACAACAAGGAGGAATTGACTATGAAGAAACTTTTGCACTTGTGGCCAGACTTGAAGCAATGAGAATGTTTCTAGCATATGCAACTTACAAGAAATTCAGAGTGTATCAGATGGATGTTGATGTCAACATTTTTGAATGGTGAATTGGAGAAGAAGTCTACATTGAGCAGCCTGAAGGTTTTCCTTTGACACAAGAAGGAGATATGGTATGTAAGTTAAAGAAATCTTTATATGGATTAATGCAAGCACCTAGAACTGGTATGCAAGATTGGATAATGTATTTATTGAAATTAGGATTTATAAAGGAACAGCAGATAGTAACTTATACACAAAAGAAATTGAGAATGGTTTGTTGGTTATAGTATATTTTGTTGATGATATTATCTTTGGAGGAGAAGATGAAGCTAGTGACAAAATTTGCAGATGAAATGAAGACTAAATTTGAGATGAGCATGATTGGAGAAATGAAATATTTTTTGGGATTACAGATAACACAAAGCAAGGAAGGTATATTTGTAAGTTGGACTAAGTATTTAAATGAATTATTGAAAAGATTTAGAATGGAAGATTCTAAACTTATTGGTAACACCTATGGTAATCAGACATAAGGTATCTAGCAAAGATGAGGACACCAGTAGTTGAGTAGAAAATGTACAAATCTATGATTGGAGGATTACAGTACTTGACACATACAAGACCTGATATAGCACATTCAGTGGGGATTGTAGCAAGATTTCAAGCATAACCTAGAGAATCACATTATACAACAGTAAAGAGGATACTGAGATATCTGAAAGGAACAATGGATTATGGATTATGGTATGAGAATTCTGATGATTTTTACCTTAAGTGCCTATACTGATACAGATTGGGGAGGCATGCGTTGATGACAAGAAAAGAACCAGTGGTGGAGCCTTTTTTCTTGGAGGTAAATTGGTCTCTTTGCTAAGTAAGAAGCAGAATTGTACTTCACAAAGCACAGTAGAAGAAAAATATGTTGCAGCAGCAAATAATTGTAATCAGATTATTTGGATGAAGCAGATGTTTGAAAGATATTGGAATAAAGTTTGATGAGCATGTTGTTATACATTGTGACAACACCAGTATAGTGAGTATGTCAAAAAAATCCTAATTTACATTCTAAGACTAAACATATTGAGATCAAGTATCATGTTGTAAGAGAGAAAGTTACAGAAAAAGAAGTAAGATTGGAGTACATAAGTACAAAGGAGCAGATAGCAGATTAATTTACAAAGCCTTTACCTAAGGATACATTTGATGTATCTGAGAGGTATGTGGGGTTATGCCCCAACTCTATTTTGAAAATTTGATGCAGATTGATTGCGTCCAGTGGTATATGAGCCCTATCTTTCTTCTAGATTGGATGTTGGAACTCCTCTATGGGGGAGTTTATGAGCTGAGTCATGAGGACTCTTGTTATTGTATTTTTCTGAAAAGTGGTCTTTTGACATTAAGTTTTTGTTGACTTAGTGATAGAATTTCTATCATTGATGTCAATGGGGGAGAGATATACATGAAAAAAATTGTAGATTGTATGAGAGAGTTCAATAGGAAAATGAAGCAAGATTTGATTTAATATTTTGCGAGTGATGTTTGTAGTATTGGATTTTTGGAACATTGGATGTTTTCATCTATGTTGCAATCAATGCCAATGGGGGAGATTGTTAGGAATGAGTGAAAAATGTTTTGGTAGTCATTCTGTAGTAGTTGTGTTGCATTCATGACTTGGATTGTCATTGATGTCAACACAATGATATTCTGGATATTAGCAGGAAAGCAAGTATATTTTGTTTTGCGCACATGTTGTATTGTAGATTGGATTTTGTGTAGTTGATGGTATGTTCTTTGGTGTGTTATTAACCTATGGTTATCAGTGCAAAAATAAATTCATTCATTTGTAAGAGTTATGAGCATTTTGGTGAAAGGAGTGTTTAGACACTATTTCTATGTAGCGATGTTCAGAAATAGGAGGATATCTCTTAGCTGGGATGTAATCTGATTTTGTGCAGTTAAAGGGATGTTGGAGACTCATTAATGATTGATGTGGTTCATAATGCAAACTTTGAAGATATGTTTGGAGAAAGTTACAGTAACTGGAAGCCGACAGTTTTATGAGAATTCTGTGTGTAGCATGTAGAATTTATTATTTTCTAATTGAGGACCAACTCATTTGTATTTATTGAGTTTGGTATATAAGAAGGAATTTTTTCCTTATTTTAAATGTGTACTATAAAGATTGAGATGCGAATATATGCATGAGTGGAAGAAAAGAGCTAATTCAGTGATGAAGGAAGACTTGTGAGTACAGAGATCTAGAATTGTGATCTTGTGTAGTAGAGTGTGTAGTTTGGCACAGTGTGAAGGAGGTAATATATTTCATATTATTCTGTTGAATAATTCTAAGATCTTTTGGACAGTGGGTTCAGAGATCTTGCCTTGAAGTGTTTGGGCAGTGGGTCCTTCTGTCTTCCATAACTCTTAACCGGGTTAGAATCTTTTAACAGGATTCAAAATCTCCTAATAGGGATTTATATGTACTGAATGTATTTCATAAGACTCCTAACAGGATCCATCCTCTAACAAGGAACTTTCATATTAGTGCGTCATTTTGTGGGCATCATTCCCACCGGGGTTTACTCTTTTCAAGAGGTTCTCTAGTTAACATATCTTGTGTTATTGTGAAATTGTGTATGGTTATCTTTCTATGGTTGATCAGTACATTGGTTTA